>JACEGR010007498.1:0-48561 GCA_014170235.1 Listronotus bonariensis
AAAATTGATTGCGAAAAAACAACGTCAGATCATTTTTATAGAATAAGATTAAAAGAATTAAAATATATATTTTTTTCGCAAAATAAATAGAAATAAATTTTTAGGGTTAAAAAAATGTTGCCCTTATTTTCAATAATAACTTTTTTATTTTTATTCTTAAAAAAAACTAACATTAAAATTGAAGAACATTTAATTTGCAACAAAAATATTCTCTAATATTTTTTGTGTGACAGCTTTTATATGAATAATAAAAACCGTTTGCATCCTCTTTCCAAGATGGCGGCCGCAGGACAAGGGTGGCGACATCACAAACCTGAATTTAACTTTATTTTGACCCCCTTAATAACTAAAAAATAAAATTGACTGTGGCGGATCGCGGGTCTAAAAACAGGTGTAGTGCAGGAAGGGAAAAAAGCGCATTCACCATTTTAGAAAAATTGAAAATACTCAACTATCAAAAGTCTAAGTGAAAAGTCTTAATATCTAAAATCAACTAAACTTTATACACCAAATCAATCCTTCTATCTTTTAATGCAGCAAATTTATCAATTATATGTTCATAAAATGGTTAAGTTTTTATCAGTTCCTGTAGAAGCTCCTTTTGAATTGAAATATTGGCCAAAGATAAAAGTCTGGGATATAGTGTTTCTTAGAAAGTTTTTAAACGCTTATAACAAGAAAAACTCCGTTCCACTGACACGCTTGTCGACGATATCGTTAAAATTAGCGAAAAAAGTTTGGTAAAAATGTCTTTATTTGCGCCAACTTGTTTCACTAACTGCTGCAATAAAATATTTCTATAACTTTCATCAGCAAATATTAGGTCAAGTTTATTTTTAAGCCGCTATTTTTTTGGAAATGATTCGGCATATATCTCCAATAAATTTGGAAAAGAATCAATGGGAAAAGTTTAGTTATACTGGCCAAACTTTGCAGTATCAGCAAGACAAAGAAATTGTAGTTTGTAACAATCTTCGAATCTTACTCCCATTTCCATCAAAATATAAAAATGAAAAATCAGTGTCGCTAATAATACTCAAACGGAAACAATCGAAATAATACGTGAAAACCAACGAAACGACCAAAACCTATTATCTTTTTAAGGCTAGCGATTTACCAAGCAATACACCCAATACTGCCACCCGCGATTCTGGCCACCGGCAAGTATAGCGTTGTCATGGCAACGGAGCGTCAAAGCGTAAACAAAACCCCGCATAAGGTGTATACTTCGGTTTGTTTTATATTTGCAATAGACTTGTCACTTGTCGCGTTGCCGAAGAGGAGAAAAGCGACCCGCGCCAGCGGTTAATTTATATGCTAGATTTTTCATGGCGAATTTTACAAATAAGGAATAGAAATGAGAAAAATGAATTGATTAATAGTAATATGTTTTATTATTTATTTTTGGTGAAGTGGCACTTCACTTACTACACCCTGAATAGCCGCCACTGAAAACTGAGTCCTCTAAAAAATGCACGCAAAGGTTAGATTAGATTAGATTAGAATAGGGCCGGGATAACCCATGCACTGAAGCCGCTCGGCTTATTGTGCGCCCTGTCATTTTACGTCTGGGTGATGTCAGCCAGACGGGACCTACAGCTTAACGTGGGTTCCGAACCACGGTCCTATGAGCGACAACTTAAGACCTCGTCCCCACCCAGGGGACACTACTGAACCTACCAACTGAGTGGGGTCCGCATGTCTACGGTTGCGCAGGACACGGCAAAGTGTGTTCCGGCGCCCTGGTCCTTTAGTGGCCTTCAGCGTCGATACATTTTGCACTTTGTCCGTCTGGTGTTGAGCTAACCACTAAATTTCCGACCAACTTATAAATAAGTATTTGGCCTTAGCAGGATTCGAACCCACCTCACGTCCGTGTGCGCTCAACAAACTTAACGCCTTTACACGCTAAGCCATCACCGGACCACGCAAAGGTTGTAAGAATGTAACATTTCAATGGACTAAGAATAATCTTAAAGTAGTTGGTAACAGGATTTCCCCTGAGAATATTAACCCCCCACCCGGAGAAACATTTCTGAATTCAACACTGACTAGGTGCCCGACTATACAGGGTGTTTCAGAACTATGGGATCAATTTTCTAGGAGTTATTCTATGCAACAAAAGAAAACATTTGAGTATAGGGATCCATGTCCGTAAAAGTGTCACTACGGCACTACGGCTCTACGGTACATAATATCATCACAGCAATTAATAATTAAAAAAATATAAATAAATAAAATTATTAAATTTAAAAAAACAATTATTAAATAAAAAATAAAAAAATAAAATTTTTAAACATGGATATTAACATTGACATTTTAAAGAATTGCTGTAATAATATGATGTACCAAAAGCAAAAAATAAATGCAATAAATCCTATTTAGGTAATTCATCGTCTTGCTAAGTTTTAACGCGTCTTAGGGCTGTAGTGTCGTAGTAAACTTTTCCAGACCTCTGTCCCTTCAAATGCTTTCTACGGTTTCACTGAATAACCCCTTGAAGTTTGATCCCATAATTCTCAAACATCCTGTATTTTGACCCATTTTGATTGCAAATAACTTCAGAACAAATATAGTCATCAAAATACGGTTTCGGAAAGTGCAGACTTCCACGATAATGTGTAAACGTAAACAACAATAAACAAACCCCAAACTTAGGCCTCGGGCACGATAACCACCGTCAGCGTCAAGCGGCTGATTTAAGAAAACAAGTTCTTTTATTCTCGCATAAAGATCAAAGACAACGCTCTCACATTTTCCGCTCAACGCTGACCGCTGACGCTTAGGATCGTGTCAGTCTACCCAGATGTGCTGCAGAAAACAACCGGATATGAGGAAAACATTAATTTATTTTTAAACATAGGCGCAATTGGGGGCTTTAGTCCCCCCCAAGATAGCGGTTAGCCCCCACCCAAAAATTATTGAACAATTTATATATATTAGTGTTTTTCGACTATTATAATATATAAACAGGGGCTTAAGCCTCCCCAAAAGCCAAAGTCTAGTTGCGGCATATATATATATATATATATATATATATATATATATATATATATATATATATATATATATATATATATATATATATATATATATATATATATATATATATATATATAATATATATATATAAACAAAAGTAGATATCAATTTCCGAATGAAATTTTTCAATCCGTCAAAAAGTAAACACCAGTGTGGTCCAGCGGACTAGATTAAATTCATTTAAAATTCAGTGATTTGTTTTTTTGAAAAACTTTGGAACATATCGATTTTTGTTTCTGGCTGCGATTTTTCTTACTGTAAAATCATGTATACAGGTTGGCCCACAAATAAGCAATTACCATCAACTTTAATTTTTTTATGGAAATACTTTTTTATTAAATTTTTGAGTTCTGTATCGACTTTTAACTATCTTTCATGTCTCATATCTTATGCCTAAGGCCCCTCAGACACGCTTGCAAATCCACCGTTTTGCTTGCGCAGTCTTAAGTTGTAATGCAAGACGGAGTGTGTGAGGTATCAAGTAGTACGTTTGGTGGACAATACACCCTCGAGCTGAAATCTAGAAATTTTTTCATGATTGCACTATTAGATATTTACAAAATTTACCTAACCTAAAAAAGAAATAAGGGGTTGCGTCTGATTTTAAACACCCTGTACGCACACTCTTCAAGCAGTTGCTAAAATATATAATGAAGTGTTACATAAAATTAAAAATGTGTTTTTTTTATTTAACTTGATTTATTTAAATTTACATTGTTTGCAGTTTATCTAAATTCATTGGGAAATTTCAATTTCATATCAGCAATAACGTACGCCACTGCGGTCCATACAGCAGTCGCCTTGTCCATTTGGTCTGCATCCATGACATCCATGGTATCTGCATCTGTATGCTGGAACCAATACCAACGACCGTTTTCGTTCTTTAAACTAAAATACAATCATAAAATTAAAAAATTGGATATATTTATCATTTTTTTAACCTAAACTAATATAAAAAGTAAAGTTTTAAATTTGTTTGTTTGTTTTTTTGTAAGGGTTAATCATATAAAATGGTTTTACAATCAGAAAGCTACACTATTCTAAGAGGCTATATTTTATCATGATTACAAGTTATACATGTGTTTACTATTCTACACTATTAAAAAGTTATTGTTTATTTATTGAACGAAAAGTTCAATAACTCAAAAACAAAGTTTATAACTTTTTTTTTTGTAACGGGTATTCTTTGGAAATACTAAACCAATCATATAAAATTCTTTTACGATCAGAAACCTACACTATTCTAATAGGCTACATTTTATCATGATTGAACAAAAAGTTCAATAAAAAGGTTAAGTTTATAACTTTGTTTTTTGTAACGGGTAATCTTTGGAAATACTAAACCAATCATATAAAATTCTTTCACGATCAGAAACCTACACTATTCTAATAGGCTATATTTTATCATAATTGAACAAAAAGTTCAATAAAAAGGAATTTGTTTTCTGGGAGTTTAGATTGAAACAAAATAATATTTGGCTAACCAGAAGGAAAATATTTAATAAACATTTTAAGGAAATTAAACTTTTTATATATAATGAAGAACTATTCGGTCCTTGCATATTATAATAAAAGTTAATATTATTTTAAAAGAAATAAATTAATAAAATACTTATTATAAAATATTTTTTTAAATTTATAAATTAAAACAATTTAATATCTTTTGTATGTAAAATAATGTCTTTTGATGTATAGAAGGTATCTTCAATTTTTTAATATTAAAATCTGTATAAAAGTTAATATAGAAAAACGATAATTTTTTAAACACCCCATAGTTCAAAAATTAAGACATTTTGAACATAATATAATGTTTAAAGTTTTTTTCTTTTTTATTGTAGAATCACTTCTTTGTCGTGGAGTTACTGGACACCCTGTACACAACGATAATATTAAAAGAGCCACTCTGTATGACCTACAACGATTCCGAAGCTTTAGTTTCTTCAGATAAAGCAAAAGTTTTTAAAAAGAATACTTTTTTCGAAATATCAGAAATAAAAAAGAACCCAGGTATAAGTCCATCCATAGCTCCACTATTATTTCTTTTTTTTTTGTTAGACAGAACTTGTCTTTGTGTAATAAAATGGCTCTTTGATGTTGCAAAACTAAAATTAAAACCTAAATATATTATTTTTTTAGATATGACAATCAAAAACTTATTTAAAAGAACAATTTTGACAAGTTTTAAATGCCAATATCTCGAAAACCATCAATTTTACCAAAATCATTTTATATTTTTCTTTATGCCTATGGGGTGTTTCTGTCAGCTCTTTAGTGTTTTTGTTGACTTTTCGAACACTCTCTATATGAGTTTCTTACTTTACAAATCAACCCAGTTCAGATATAATTTTTAAAAAAGGAAGAACTTATCACTCACCTCGCTCCCGGTATTCTGGACTTTGTCCACAAGGAAATATCTGAACCCACATTTTCAACATAATCAGCTTGAGTAGCATTAAGAGGAGTAAGAAGTCTAAAAAATGTAAATGTAGTTTTTACATAAGTTACCATAAAAATTTTACATAATTTTATTCAACCAAATAAAAACCTTTAATTTGTTTCTGTTACCATAGCAACTATAAAAATTTTTCGTTTTTTTCTCCTTTCATAGGCGTAAAATGAATGAAACAACTATTAGTTAGGGATCCTTGGATTATTTTTTCAAGTCATATTACTATACCCTACTTTTTGCAAGAGATAGCAATAAAAATGTCTCGGGACGGTTAGAAGGTTGTAAACCATAGGCGCACCAGTCTCTGTGCAAAGAACAGGTAGAAATACACCGAATTGCGTTAAATAAGGATTATAAATTTTATCCAACACTTACATATAATATCTACGTAATTGAACAGATTTTGAGGATATAAAGTGTACTATAAGTCACTAGTGAGCTAAAGTACCCTTTAGCTCACTAGTGAATTATAGACAATACAAAATTTTGTTGCTGGTGTTGACAATGACAAGTAACAAATAATGGATGACGTTTTTCAAATTATTTTCGATATTAAAAACGATTTATACGAAAGTGTTGAATAAAATTTTGTATTAGACACGTGAGTTATTACATATA
Organism: Listronotus bonariensis; assembly: GCA_014170235.1. Lineage (NCBI taxonomy): Eukaryota > Metazoa > Arthropoda > Insecta > Coleoptera > Curculionidae > Listronotus > Listronotus bonariensis. The sequence goes on from JACEGR010007498.1 coordinate 6,110, forward strand.
AGTCACTTAAGAAAATTACTCTCTCTCGCCCTTCGGGCTCGAGACTCTTGCGTGACTTATATGTAATATAACTCACTTATCTAATAAATAACTATTATATATATTTTATTATATTTCCGTATGTGCATCTGAGTGGTTATAAATTGTTAGAGTATTGTTCAAAGTATTAGAGTATTGTAAAAATGGCTTCTCCGCCGAAACGCCCATGTTTCGGAAATTTAACTGTAAACGAAAAGCAGATTGTTAAAAACGTATTCAATTATATTAGAAATAATCAAAGCTCTAATTTAGGTGTGGACGATTGTGTTCAAAAATGTGCGTTGATGACTGGGGTGGGAAAAGCGACAATTTACAGAATTTTGAAACAAGAAAAAGAGGGAGGTATAATTCCACCAAAAAAGCGACCGGGCAAAACAGAACTTTATATAACAGACGACACAAAACAAACAATTCGACGAATTGTACATAGTTATTTTACCGAAAAAAATCCCTACTTTAGATGTCATGTTTCAAGCTGCGAAAAATCATCCACACGTGCCGGAAATAAGTAGAGTTAAACTTTGGAAAATCTTAAAGGTCTAAATTTTCAGTGGAAAAAATTCCAAAGAAAATCTTTATTAATAGAGAATGGAGAAATTGTCCATTGGAGGAGAGATTATCTAAGAAAAATAAAAAAAGCTCGTACTGAAGGAAAGACAATATATTATCTAGATGAGACTTGAATAAATGAAGGACATACCGTTAAAAAATATTTGCAGATGGGAATATAACAACTGCTCGCCAGGCTTTTAATGAAGGACTTTCTACGGGTTTAAAACCTCCATCTGGAAAGGGGCGTAGACTAATTATTACTCATATTGGAAACGAGAATGGTTTTGTAGATGAAGGTCTTTTAATGTTTGAGTCCAAAAAAACAGGAGATTATCACGAAGATATGAATGCTGATGTATTTGAAGAATGGTTTTCGCAGATGATCGACTTAATACCAGAGGGTTTAAATATTGTAATGGATAATGCAAGTTACCACTCCAAAAAAGTAGATCGTGTTCCAAATTTAAGCTGGCTTAAAAAGACATTCAATCCTGGTTGATGCAGCAAAATATTGAACATCCTACAGATAGTGTTAAACTAGAGTTGTTGCAGCTAGTAAAAAGTGAAGTCGCCACAAATAAAGCTAAGTTCACACGTTTTGTAATTGATGAAATAGCTAAGAAACAAAATATAACTGTATATCGGCTGCCACCTTATCACTGCAAACTAAACCCCATAGAACTTATATGGGCACAAGTGAAAGGTGAAGTAGCCAGAAATAATACTACGTTTAAACTAGTAGATATAAAAAAACTATTTCAAATTGCCATATCTAATGCTTCCCCAGAAAACTGGAAAAAATGTGTCGAACATGTATTAGAAGTAGAAAATAAAATGTGGTCTTTGGATATAATACTAGATACAACTGTTGAACCTCTAATTATACAAGTAGACTCATATGACTCAAGTAGTGATAGTATGTCAGATATGGAAGAATGTGAATAACTAGATGTAGATTATGTAGCATATTTAATTAGGTATAGATTATATTTAAAATAATTATTTTTTGACTATGCATTTTTAATGTGTATTATTTTCTTAATAAAATGGTTATTATTAACAATAATTATACCAACTGTACAATATTGATATACTATAAATTTTAAAATAAATTTTTTACCCATATAAAAGAAACAAGATTTTCATTTTACCTAAACTGTTTAAAAAGGGTAAGTTCCCAAAAATAAACTTAAGCGCACCGCCACTGTCAAGGTTTTTATCACATTATTCCCACGTAAATACGGGTAAACATCTGTTATTCCTTTGTATTTGACCGAAGAGGTTGACGAATATTAGAGCGGAGTCTGCCGGCCAAAAATTAAGATGCCTTCTCGGTACAGGTAGAATTGAAGTAAAATATTTATACTCGGACTAGCACTGAAAGCGAATTGCCATAAAATTAAATGATTTATTACTTTTGCTTGCAACGAAACAGGGTATAACACCCTATTTTTCCTGAGTAGCTTTATTTTGACGAGACACCCAACTTTTTTCCTTACAACAATTTTCGTTGGTGGTAGCTTACAGAATACCGGTATTCGAATACTGATACTCAAATACCTATATTCTGGTATTCAAATCCTGAATTTAAATACTAATGCTTATTTTAGGAATATTACGTTACTTTTATGTATCTTAAGCGGGTTAAAACATGTTCGCGGTGGTTTCGCCGACAACGGGGTAAAATTTGATATAAGCGACGATCTATTGTTGTAAATAGATTTTTGATATAAGTCATATATATCATCATTTGCAAAATATCAGTTTAGGAAGCTAGTTTTACAAATTAATCAAATCAAAAAATATTGATCTGTTGTTTCTATGGTCCTAATAGGTTAGTAATTTTGAACAGATATACATTTATTTTTACAAACAAAAATATATCTAAATTAATTATTTTAACTTCTTTGGGGTTTTGCTATTAAAAAAAACAAGTAACTTAGTACAACATATAAAGAGTGACATTGCAAACTATGTTTTCTATGTATTAGGTTAGACCAATATGTATTTATCTCCATTTGACACAAAAGGGATGTGTATATTAAATGTTATTATGTCAGTTTAAATCATGATTATCTTGTAAATCGTAGATAGTATGTACATGTACCCCCATTCCAAAAGTGAAGTAAATAGTTTAAAAAATAGAAAAGTTATTATTGGAAAATGTGGGAGACGTCTTGTATGCTTGAAATGATTAGTTTTTAAACAAGAACAAGGTACGCCACTGCATTTTTGTTTTGGAAAAACGTAGAAAAATAAGAATGAGTTGCTTTTTCAAGAGAAAGGAGATTTTTTTGCTCTTCTGTATGTTTAAATTCACCAATCGTGGTATTCATGAATACCGAGTATTCGAATACTTTCTTTTGTAGGTATTCGAAAATCTTCGGTATTTGAATACTTTTTTACGGTATTCGTATTCGTATTCAAATACCAAATTTCAGTATTCGACCCAACTCTGCCCCGGCCCACCCCCTAAATTCAACGCTGGCTGTATGGTAACGTCTTTTTGGCATAATAACCATCCTTACTTTAATATTTCTTTTAGAATACATCCTCCTGTCTCTCCGGCAGTATAATTGAGTCCCAATGGATTCCACAATCCTTCATCACTTTCCATAACAAAAATAAAATTTTCCAGTTCCTTTGTATGTGCGGCATCGTAGTCGTTTACACCGCAGTAACACTGTTCTTCGCCCGTAAATAATAAAGATCTAAAATTTAAAAAAATACCGTGTTGGTCATAATGTTTCTGTTATACCGGGTAGTGCATCGCCAGCTGCATCAAATTTTAAGGGCATATTCTCCGTTGAAAATAAGCCCTAATTTCCTATACCGGGTGATGCATCGCAGGGCGGGACATCGGAAATCCCATGTAATTTTTAATGGGGTCAATTATTGGCTTCCCTTATTATTTTAGAGAAAAATTCTATCTAAGTTTATTGAAGAGCATGCAAATCTACGTACATGGTAAAAACTTTAGATTTTTCGTTTTACCCGTTTGCTAGTTAGATGCTAATATATTTTTAAAAATTGTTACATTATTATCGCCTCATATTTATGAACAACAATAAAAATACCAGTTAACGTGACATGACGTTGTCATTTTAAAATTTAGTGCTTTATTATTATCCAAAAAAAGGTACGGTTAAAAGATTAAAGTTGTATTTATACAAACGAATTAAGTAAAGTTAAACTAAACTAGAGTAACAAATTTTAAGAACTTATGACATTTATAATATTTACATGCTTTAATAAATTATTAATATTATTGCAATAATGAATATGTTGGAAATAAACTTAAGATTTAAAAAATTTACAAATATTCCTCCATTGACTGCTAGACAATAACCCAGACGTTCATAAAATTGTCTTCTTACATTGGCTAACTGGTAAATTGAAATTTTATTGCATTCTGCAGAAATAGCACTTTTTAACTCATCTAGATTAGAGTAATTTTTATCCTTGTATACCATGCTTTTTAAATTGCCCCAGAGGAAGAAGTCATTTGGCTGGCTAGCCAATTTATGGTTTGATGTAGGCCAATAACATTTCCAGCATTCTGTAAATATTCCCGAACAGCCAGGGTATTATGTGCCGGGCAGCCATCCATTTGGTACCAAATTTCCTGATTTTCCCTGGATACATCATTTAAAGCGGGTAAAATTAGTTCTTCGAGTAGTTCCAAATAAAATTCTGCATTCAAATTTTGATTAAGAAAAAATGGTCCAATAATATGTTGTGCGAAAATCCCCATCTAAATATTTACTTTTCGGTGGATATTGCGTCCTCGTTTTGACTAATCTGTGTTGGTTTTCTTTGCTTCAGTATCGGTAATTTTGATGATTGGGTTCATTGTTTAACGTAAATGTGCACTCATCAGTAAAACAAATATTTCTTAAAAATTTCCTGGTTGCCCTTTCCATCATGTCAAAACAAAATTCCTGCCGTCGTATTTCATCCCCATCCCTTAGTTGTGTTGATTGATCTTTTCCTATAATATCCTGAAGTCTCCTTGTACTCACCTTCCCTTCATTTTCTTCCACGTGCAATAAAATTTCCAAGTCTCTATCATCTCTTACATTTTCTTCTCTTTGATACTCCCTAGCTTCACATCTGCAGTTATTTATCACTGTGCCTTTGGTCTCAAATTTTTTGATAGTCCTATCGACTGTTGATAATACCATTTTATCATCAATACTTTTTCTTCAGAAGTATAACTCATGGTTAATCTTTTTCGCTCTACGATTTTTTGATAATAATAAAGCACTAAATTTCAAAATGACAACGTTATGTCACGCTAACTGGTATTTTTATTGTTGTTCATAAATATGAGGCGATAATAATGTAACAATTTTTAAAAATATATTAGCATCTAACTATCAAACGGGTTAACCGAAAAATCTAAATTTTATACCATGGACGTAGATTTGCATGCTCTTCAATAAACTTCAATAGATTTTTTCTCTAAAATAATTAGGGAGCCAATAATTGACCCCATTAAAAATTACATGGGATTTTCTATGTCCCGCCCGGCGATGCATCACCCAGTATATGCATATGTCCGGAAAGGTTTCCTTTTAAAGATGCAGGGTGTTGAAGAGAAAAAAAAATATAATAATTTTTAAACCACTCCAGATATTTAATTGGTATTCAGTACAATGTACTTAACAGCAGCAAGAGACATTTTTTTAATGTAAAATATTAAAATAAATAATAGTTTAAAAAAACTAAAAAACACGCTTTTATATGCAACCGAACTAAAAATTGAAAATAATTTTTCATTACAAAGAGTTTGTATTACAGTAATAAAAGGTCAAACAATGAATCATAATTATATACCTCAAAATAAAATTATAATAAAATTTAAGATAATAACAGAATAATTCACTTCAGAGTAAAAAGCGTGGGGTGCATTTTATTATTTTTTTTATAACTTTTCCCTTATAGATATTTACAAATAAAATAATTATAACATTTAATATATTAAGCACCACCACGCTTTTATTCTGAAGTTAATTATTCTGTTATTATCTTAAATTTTATTATAATTCTATTTCAAGTTATATAATTATGATTCAATATTTGACCTTTTATTACTGTAATACAAACTCTTTGTAATGAAAAATTATTTTCTAAATTTTTAGTTCGGTTGCATATAAAAGCGTGTTTTTTAGTTTTTAAACTATTATTTATTTTTTCATTGTTTAGTTCGATATATCAATTAGTTTTCTGCGGACATGATATTGAAATGTTTCACGAACTATTTCGTAATCTTATCATTTCATTTAAAGCTTCACTGTTGCATGGGGTTTCAGAATGCAACTACTCCGAACAAGTTTCTGTCAGCCTTATGCTGAGAGTACGTCCGAAACTGCACGCATGCGCAGATCGGGCACTAGCTCTTTTATTAACACGCTTTTATTAACTTGGGTTGTAACTATCTATCCATCTGGCTGCCTATGTAACTGGAATCTTTGAGCCTAATTTTAACCAACTTCCAGCTATTCGATTTCTTTGAAACTTTGCACACGTATTAAGGACCCATGACAATGCAATAATCTGCAAACAGTATCCCGTTATCCTGCTTTGGATCGCCAGAAAAAAGAAATTCCATTATATTATAAAAACAACACCTAGGATGCCATCTGTTGGAAAAATTTCCAACTTTGCTATTAAATGAAGAAGAAATTTTTTAGTTTTTACACAATTTGGTTAGTTGCACCATTGGTGTTCAATTTTTATGAACAATAAAAATTAATAAGTTCTTTTACACAATTGGGTTAGTTGCACCATTGGTGTTCAATTTTTATGAACAATAACAGTTAATAAATGCCGTTAACACGCTTTTATTATTAACTTGGGTTGTAACTATCTGGCTATGTAACGGAATCTTTGAGCCTAATTTTAACCAACTTCCAGCTATTCGATTTCTTTGAAACTTTGCACACGTATTAAGGAAACATGACAATGCAATAATCTGCAAACAGTATCCCGTTATCTTTTTTGGATCGCCAGGAAAAAAAATTCCATTATATTATAAAAACAACACCTAGGTTGCCATCTGTTGGCAACATTTCAAACTTTGCTATTAAATGAAGAAGAAATTTTTTAGTGGGTTGCAATATATTGGCAACGGTCCAAACATTGCCTGGATTGCCATCTGTTAGCAAAATTTCAAACTTTGCTAGTTAATGAAGAAGAAATTTTTTAGTGAGTTGCAATCTGTTGGAAAAATTTTAAAATTTGCCACTCTTGTTCATTAAAAATTTTTTCGCCATTTTGTCAAGAGTAGCAGAAACTAAAAAATGAAAAATAATTAATAGTTTAAAAAAACTAAAAAACACGCTTTTATATGCAACCGAACTAAAAATTAGAAAATAATTTTTCATTAAAAAAATATTGTCATTTCATAGTAAAAAGCGTGGGGTGATAAATATATTAAATGTTATAATTATTATATTTGCAAATATCTATGATGGAAAAGTTATGAAAAAATAGTAAAATGCACCCCACGCTTTTTACTATGAAATGACAATATTTTTTTTAATGAAAAATTATTTTCTAATTTTTAGTTCGGTTGCATATAAAAGCGTGTTTTTTTAGTTTTTTTAAACTATTAATTATTCTGTTACTCTCCTACAGAAAATCTATAAAAGAATTTATTTATCCTGGCGATCCTATTCAGGATAACGGGATACTGTTTGCAGATTATTGCGTTGTCATGGGTCCTTGATACGTGTGCAAAGTTTCAAAGAAATCGAATCGCTGGAAGTTGGTGAAAATTAAGCTAAAAGATTCCGTTACATACATGCATACGTACATACATACAAACCAAGCTAATAAAAGCGTGTTAAAAAAACAGTGGTATCCGGACCATATTTGTATGGAATATTTTTAAAGAAAAATAGTGCTTTACTTTTAAAAATCTCCATTAAATTTGGAACAAATTGTGATCTCTTGACTTTTCCGACCAATGGATAGTTTTTAAACAAAATAAAAATAAAAACCACTTTGATGCTGACGAATTTGTTAATAAAGACTACACAAAAATAATTTAAATTTTTGGGTTTAAAATGTTGTCATTATTTTCGTAAATTCGTCATGCATCAAAAGTGGTTTTAATTTTTCTTTTTTCGAAAATGGTGCAACGTTCGGGAAAAGGCCAGGATTTTTTGTTCCAAATTCAATGCGGATTTTAAAAATAATTTTTTATGTTAGGAAAAAGCAGTGGCGCTTTTTTATTTTTATCTTTTACAAAAACAATAATTTTTTATGAAATTTGGTGATAACGTACCTTTATTTGTCCTTAATACACTGTAATTCTTTAGTTCTAAATTATTTATTTTAATACATTTTTTTGACTTTGATATTGAAAATTCACGTGTCAAAATATTGGCATTTTCAAAAAATCGGTTAGCTTTTTATTCGTTGAAATTTCTACTTTCCGATGGTATCAAGAAAGTATACATTACCACGGTAAAAAATTTGAATGGAACAGGAAAAATTAGGGGCGGCTAAAATTAATAGCTTACGGGCGAAAATATGTAAATGCGCCTCTGCATAGGACTAGTTATTTTGCCGGAAATCGACAAAAACCGTTTCTTACCCTTAAAAATCCCTTCCACTTTCCGACCCCAGATCGCCTGTAATTTTATTTTTTTCATTTTTTTTTGTTTTTACTCTATATTTTTAAATGGGTTTCATGTTTCTATAATTTTTTTTTGTTTCAAAAAATTATCGACCCTTGTCTAATAATGATTTTAAAAAATCGAATCCAAATTTTTTGCGATTTCTGAGAACATTTACCATTGTAATGTATAGTTTTATTACACCATTAAAAAGTAGAGATTTTTACGAACCAAACGACATTTGACATTTTGGAAAATGCCTATATTTTTATACGTGAATTTTCGATAGAAAATAGGGGTATTTTTTAATATTAAGTCAAAAATGTATAACAACAAATATTTTAGAACCAAAATCTAGAAAAACCGTATTTTACACTTTAACCCCCCCTCCTCCACCCCTTCTCGACCTCAGATCGAGTGGAATTTATTTTTCCTATAAATTTTGTTATATTTTTCTACCCTTTTCCGTGGGTTTCATCCTACTATAGCTTTTTTCACTTTTACTTACTTTTTTAAAGGCTTCGACACCGGTCTATATAACAAAAAAATGTTTTTTTTTAGAATTTCAAGACCCTGTCTTTTAAAAAGGAAGCGTTTCCAGACACATGTTTATATAGAAAACTAGGGCTTATTATCGACGTATAGTAACATTAAAATTGAATGCATAAATTTTAGAACACCCTGTATTATTGTAGGATCAGAATAGCTTATTATAGAGAATATAAAAAGTTTATTTTTTTAATCTTTTTAAACCTTTTTTATTCTGTGGAAAAGCTAAATTATATTTTGTTTAAATTTATATTCCCCAAGAAATAAAATAAACTGAAAAGAAAACTAGTATTTTTCGTTCATTAGATTTATTGTTTTAGGATTATTATTAATTTAAAAAAATATATATATATTGTTTCCACGCACACAAGTTCGATGCGCTTCTAAAGTTGTTTTTTAAGTTTTTTTTTACTTTAATTATATTGTTAATAAATGTAGAAGGCGCCCTAGGCTAGAATTTCCAGAGCGCCTATTCTCCACTAAAAAAAATGTTGAAAAGCAAAAAAAAACGTCAGCTTAATGGAAAATATGGCACTGGGCGTAATTATGTACAAAATCATTTTTGTTTGAATTTAATGAAATTTTTGTATAAAGGAATGCGCAATCTGCATAGTTTTTAAGATAATTCTAAAAAACTACCACATTACCACTTTCCACCCCCTCTCACCGTAACCCTAATCTTAATTTAGTGTAACTTTTTGGCGCATAGCATAGCTACTATGGAGCTAGGCGGAGCAGTACCCCTGGCGCGTAAATAGAAACCCTATCTCGAATTCGTCCGACCAACTGGACTAGGGTTTCTAAGCAGTTAACTACCAGAAACCCTATTCGAATTCGTCCGACCAACTGGGCTAGGATTTCTAAGCAGTTAAATACTAGAAACCCTACTCGAATTCGTCGGACCAACTGGACTAGGATTTCTAAGCAGTTAAATCACCAGAAACCCTACTGAATACAGCTCCAGATCTTGACGTATTGGAGTAGGGTTTTCCATTATTTATTTAGCAAAAAGGTTTGGAAATACTAAACTGTTGGACATTTAAACGGAATAATTTAAATTTTAGGTAATATTTTAAACCTAATTTTTGTAAAGTTTATAAAAATATTTTAGTCCGGTTTTCGGCAAATTTTAACGCAATAATTAGCCTTAATGATTACCTACACCGCAGCCTTGGTATTAAACTTACCTCTTATGTACAGAGTGGTAAATATGACGTTTTTTTTTTTGGGATATTTTGTTGATTTGCAACTTTTTAAATAAAAAAATTTGAATGATCCAAATTTTATAAAAATTATATTATTCTTTCTGACAAAAAATTTTGACAGATTTTTGATATCTCTCGTAAATCTGAAAATATGATGTTTTTACTAAGAAAGTGACATTTTAGCGTTATTACCCTGTATAACGCTGACTATTAGTCCTGTAAACTTCTACTGTTTGATATTTTAAGCGAAAAGCAACACTTTTAAATGTTTTAAAAACATTTATACAGGGTGGATATGTGGACAAAAACGTAGATCTATGTGTAAAAGTAATTTTTTCAAAATATTCTAAATTTTTCCATAATTCTTGTTTTTTCTTATGCCATAAACTACAGAATATAAATATAAAAAAATATATATATATATATATATATATATATATATATATATATATATATATATATATATATATCATATTATTATATATAAATATTATAAATAAAAAATTAATTTTCTATATTTTTTGTTTTATAAAATTTTGGTATCTATTATAGTTTCTGAGAAAAAAATATTTTTAAAAAACAAAATCTTAAATATCTCAAAAACTAAAAGAGATGGAAAAATTTTTTATAAAACAGAAAAGATGTAATTACAAATTCTCTATTCTAAAAGTTATATAACTTTTTTCTCTAAACTTAATGGTTATCGAGATATTAATAAAAATCGATTTTTTGGGATTTTTTCCATGCTATCCCATTCAAAAAAATAGAAAAATAAAAAAGTTTATTTATCAATTCTTTTGCAGTTTTATGATGTTTTTGGGTAAAATTGATCAAGCTTATTGATTTCCAATAAAAAAATTGTCAAAAATATTATAAATAAAAAAAAATTTGAAAACATTTTTTGGTCAAAATTCGATTGAAAATTACATTTTATTTTATATCTTTGTTATTGTTTAGGTTATGCAATTTTGGTTAATAACATTTTAGATGGATAATTTAATTTTCTATATTTTATATTTATATTCTGTAGTTTATATAATATCAATAAGAAATGAGTCTTTTTTAAATAAAAAATATGCTATTGACATAAGGTTTTTAAATCTTTTTGCTAAATAAACAATGAAAAACCCTATTCAAATTCGTCACGATCTGGAGCTGTATTCGGGTAGGTTTTCTGCTAATTAACTGCTTAGAAATACTAGTCCAGTTGGTCCGACGAATTCGAGTAGGGTTTCTGGTATTTAACTGCTTAGAAATCCTACCCCAGTTGGTCGGACGAATTCGAGTAGGGTTTCTGGTAGTTAACTGCTTAGAAACCCTAGTCCAGTTGGTCGGACGAATTCGAGTAGGGGTTTCTATTTACGCCCCCGGGCTCCAAGCTCAGGGGTCTCCCTTGGAGTTGAGAGAGGCCCCCGGGCTTAGGTACTAAAATGCTGAAAATACATGTGATGAAGACCTTTTTTTGCTCTTCATATTTTTTCCTTGCCCCTTGACATTTGGAGGCCCTACTTTACTTTTTTGCCCCAGAGCCCCTGCTAATCTATTTACGCCACTGTTTTTATTACATGTGTTTACGTGTATGGAACAATTTGGCGCTTTCTCTTTGAATGGTAATCTTTGTCCTTTTTAAAACGTAATGGTATCGTACTATGACTGGGACAAATTAGAATATACACCTGATAGTTCTTCGGGGCCGCAATCCCAATTCTTTAAGTACTATTAAGGATGTACAGGGACATAAATGCTCCTCCCCTCCATCATCCATGGCAGCAACTCCAGCATCCCATGAATCAGTATGAGCTGTAACAGCAACCACCTGTTCTGGGTATTCACTACCTACTATATCACCAACAGTGTTACGAGAGGTACCGTTGCTTAAAGTTTCTGCTTCTATATCTAGATATAAAACTATTCTATCCCCACGATCCTAAAATTAAAAACTATATTTAAACTAGTGCTGATTAAGTGTTTTATTAAAAATTTTGTTCAAAAGAAGGAGAAATATAGTGAAAATAAGGTTAGTTTCTTAAACTTAATAGTTTTTCCAGTCGCGTGCGCAAGGTGGTGACTTTGCGTACCTTATTGCGAAGCGCAAAGTTGAACTTTGCCCTCGCAATCTTACGGTAAACAATGTAATTATAGTCCCAGAGCTAGTAAATCCTTTGAGCAACATTTGGCCTAAGTGGCTAGAAATTTGTATAGTGTAGTCATAATATAATCATATAAGTACGACAATCATCACCTGGCAGCATCAGCCCTGCACATCATCACCCTGTATATTTTGAAAGTTTAAAAAATAAATTTAAAAAAAATGGGAAGCTGTAAGCTTGAAATTTTTCTAGGTTTTAGTTCATTCATAGTAAGGTTTGAAAAAAATTGACAGGCGTTTTCGATGAGCACAAGTAGCTGCCAGGCGAACTGAAAGGTGTGGCTGATTTAGCATGGCCATATTTCCAAAACTAATAAAGTTAGATTTTTTTAATGGTGATACAGGTGATAATATAAAGGGTGGAAAATAAAGTAGTCATATTTTTTCTGTGTATATTATATTACCACTTAAAAGATCCTAAAAAGCTTCAAATACTTAGGAGCATACCACATTAGGTATATCTAACTTTATTAGTTTTGGAAATATGGCCATCCAAAACAGCACACCTTTAATTTTGCCTGGCAGGTACTTGTGCTTATCGAAAACGCTTGTCAATTTGTTTTTTAAACCTTACTATAAAGGAACTAAATCCTAGAAAAATTTTAAACTTTTAAGCTCAGAGTTAAAAGTCGTTTATTTCTTTCAAAATATACAGGGTAATGATGTGCAGGGCTGATGCTGAAGGTGATGATTATCGTACTTAGAATGCTATGACTCATCACTATACAAATTTCTAACCTTACAGGCCCAACGTTACTCGAAAGGCTTACTAACTCTCCTACTGTTATAGTTGTTAGAGCAGCAACAAATAAACATAAAAACTGACAAATACGATTTGACGTTAAGAAATATTAAAAGAAAAGTAAAATATATATTTCTACTTTCTTAAGACACTCATATCAAAAAAAAATATTGTTCCTAACACTTTCAAAAAGTGTCTATTCTGCACTTGAAGCTTACTTGAACTCCGCTTCGCGTCATCACCGGCGTAGAGAGGGGGAGGGGTAAGGATGTAATTACTACACCAGAAAGGTTAAAAAAATTGTAAGGGTTATGACAAATAAGGTTGTGAAGTAGAGTTTTTAAGTGCAAAGATCTTTTAATTGCGTTTTACTGGTAATGACATGTTTAGGTAAAAATTGTTTTTTTTTACAATTTTCGATTTTGCCTTACAAGACAAGGATAAAACGTTTTTTAATCATTGCATTGCCCCTCCCCTTTGGAAATAAAATTGTCTACGCCAGTGAGCGTTTTCATCTGCTTTTGTATGAGGGAAAGTAATACTTTGCGCACTTGTTAGGAAATAGTATATTACATTACAAGGGTGGAAAATTACTTATTTCACACGAGTGGGAATATTGTTGCACGAGGCGTCAGCCGAGTGCGACAAACCCACGCGTGTAAGAAAGTGATTTTCGCACAAGTAATGTACACTATTTTTCCTACGACCACAAGTTATTCACCAAAAAAACAATAAAAGTTGTTTGTCTTCACGGAAAAAATAAGAAAACAATTGAAAACTTTGCATCACTAGCATGATATATACTTTTCCTTACTGCGATATATTATACTGTTTAACAATATTTTTATATCAAAAATCACCTACCTAGTCGCTTATTATCATTTAAGAATTAAAAGGTCCTCATTAAAAAAATATTGCATTCCTTTTAATGTAAATCCCATTAACAGCCTGATAACTCCAAATTTATTTTAAATAACAATGACAGCGATGACAGCTTTATATTATACTTTGCAACACTAGTGTTGTAAAGTACTTGCAACACTAGTGTGATATAAGGCATTTTCTATGCATAAAATAGTGTGCTTTTTTACTATTTTCACATGTGGTCGTAGGAAAAGAACCATTTTAGTTATGTATACAGAATCAGCCATGCAGTCAAGTATGTCAATAGACAATGCGTTAAAAAGAGACAGTCTATATAACGCAAAAACTGTCATGTAAACATTTCGGATTGGATGACTAACAGTGCTTGATTTGTTATTGTATAAGGCCGATATACCTTTGAAAATAGCCGATACGATATAGACACTTACCTGCATCCTTTGCAACATTTGTGCATCCTCTTTAGTGATACTGGCAGCAGGAATTTTGTGACATTATCACGATAAGTTTGCTAGCCGGTATATAAAGTACGCATGGAAAATGGAGTGACAGATCTTATTAAAGCTGCGACAGCTCCTTTTAGAGGCCTCGGTAGCTCCATGGCTTCTGTAAGTATAGCCGTCGTCATATCCCTTCCATTCCTAAAAATAGTTATTGTACGTAACAAAAATTGATACTAAATATTTACCGAAATAATAAACATTAAATAACACAGGGTGCCTCTAAAAGTTCTGGACAAAATGCTGCTACAAATTTCTTGTCCGATACGACGATCTACCCTACCGCAATTTTCCTTGCTTCAAAAGTTGATCATTTACATGATACATAAGTGGTATTCTTTTGAAAAAGTATCAGTTTCCACTTCCCTCAGTTCCTTCACTGATCATGATCATTTGATCACGTGACAGCAGCCATTTGAAAATAAAAATTAACATTCAGAACAAAGCCACATGACTTTCTAAAGAATGTTATCATTTTCACTTCCATCGGTTTATTCACTGATCATGTCTTAAAAAGAATACCACTCATGTATTTCTCTTTGACAGTAATGAAATACTTTTCACCTCGGTTTGTATTAATGTATTACTACTTGTAATACCTGATTGTAAACAACAATTTTTCCTTTGGCTGCATCTGAAAAATTTTGTTGATTGAGTTCATCAAAAGATCTAACTACAATAGCTTCAGCTTCAAGTCCGCCGTCAGGTGTACCAACTGAACTGCCAAGAGCTACTACTGGAAGTTTGTCTCTTCTAGGTTCCAGCATTTCCCCATATTCTTTTAATCTAGCAAAATATAGTTTTAAGAATAATGAAAAATTTACCAAGTGCACAAAGTCATACTTTTCAGCACGCAAAAACAGTTACACGAACGACACGAAGGTAAACTTTAAAGGCGGGATGGCACTTTGCGCAAGTGTTAGGAACAATACTTTTTCTACGAGTATCTCAGAAAACTAGAGACATAAATTAATCTTAATTTTTACATTTCTCAACCTTAAATTTTTAAACCCTAAAGAAAGAGAGAAATATATATTTTTTTAATTTGATATTAAAAATAAGTTAATAACTGCTTCAGGAGTAAAATTTGGGAGGGAACATTTGCATTTGCTGCCAGATTAATCTGTGAAATATATCATTTTAAAGGTTCACAACACCTGCAACAGATGTTTAATGTACTAAACAACATTATGAACGATATATCTTGTTTTACATCTGGGAGTCTCAATTATCAATTATACCTTTTCCATCTTGTTACAGCTACATCTTCACCATGGACATTTTCTATGTCATATTGTTCCATTAATTCTAAAATATAGTCTATTGAATTTTCTAAATTATCTGTGCCTGTTACTCTTGCTCCAAATTTATCAACAAAGCGGGCAAGATCATCGTAAATCTTTCCCTAAAATTAAACAAACAACGTTTTTTTTTAAGTATTATGTTTCAATAGTGATAAACACGCATCGTCACATTTGGTTAAACCCGGTGATGAGTTTAGGAGACGAAACGCGAAACACGAAGAATAGGGTCTGTAAGAATACGGAGAAATTACTTTGTGGAGCTCTCTGAGTAATTTTACAACAACCACCCAGCCTGGTGGGCGGGAGGAAAGTCGGATGAAATGACGTACCTATTATAAGACTCTTAATTAATATTAATAAATATCTTAACAGCCCGCTGCGTCAGCCAATGGTTCCAAAAGATTCGGAACAGACGCCTCTGATATAGTCCAAGAGGACAAAACGCACAACACGATTATAATAGCACTGGTATGGATAATAAAGAGTATCACATACCTTTGCTTTGGCAAGTGCCTCACTGTCTGTCTGGGGATCACAACAAGATCCCAATAACCCCACGACCTGGTTGTAAGTCCGAGGTGGCAGATACGTAGAATTTATCACTATTACTTTACAGAGCAATCTCTTCGTATGCTTACCGACCTCATTCTTGTGTTTCAGCGAATTTGACCAAATGTGATGATGTTTCTGATCTCCTTAGCCCGTTGAAAACTGTTTTTCAGAGTCTGCGGGGAAGTGGTGCATGGTTTGCATACCCTGTGAATAGACAGGGAGCTATAAGTCCTAATAACAGAACATATTTTAAGTACTGTTTGGGATAAGAAAAAATATTAAAGAAAATTACCCCTACACCAGAGGATATCAAAATAAAATGTGGTATCTTAAGCACATAAATAGGCATTGTTTTTGGTATTCAGTTATTTTGCAATCCTTCCGGTTTAGCCGGAAGCGACACTAACTTTGTGTTTCAAAATGAGACACCCATTACAGGGTTAGTAGGAAAACCGGAACGGTGGTTTATCTCCGCAACCGTTAAATATAAATGAACCAAATTTTGTGGGAAGGGGTAACTGAACATGAAGAATTTAAAAATTATATGTCCAAGGTTGTCAGATTTATAGCTTTTTCCCTAGGTTGAAGAATTTTAAAATTTTAAATGAAAAACCCTATTTTTCATTATTGTAATCAATTTCGCTTGTATCAAACAAAAAAGAAGATGCATGACATTCCGAGTACAATGACACTCCATTTGGTACTTCTTGACCTCTTATTCAAATAGTTTTAATTTTTAATGTACTTAATATATATCTATCCAGGAAAAAAGATCCAAAAAAAAGTGCACTGTTGTGACATCTCAATAAATTTCAAAATTTTCAAAAAATAAATCCATTATTGCTCTACAAGCTTTAAAACACCTAAAAATATTACAAATGGTATTAAATCGAAAGCTAGCTTTAAACCTTTCAAAAAATAATTATATTTAATTTTTAACGATTTTAAGTCCAACATTAGCATCAAATTAGCACAATGAAGGATTAAGACTATGTGATGCCCTAAGCTGTCGACTCTGTGGTGCCCCTAGCCATGGCAAAAAGGTCCTCACGTATTTTGGTTTATTAAAAAAAGGCATAAATATCAATGTACTTTTTTTCTTTCTGTTCTACTTTTAGAAGTGCCCCTTTGTGGTGACCGATGCCCTTCACAATGTGATGCCCTAAGCAATTGCTTAATTTGCTTATAGGTTAATCTGGAACTTAATTAGCGCTATATTTTGAGCAAAAAAATTTGAATCGATCGGCTCACCTTACAAAGCTATATCTTTACATAACTTGCTAAAATCTGATATGGGGATTTCGTTGTAAAATTCGTTTTTGTCTAATTTGTATTAAAGTAAGGTCAAGTATTTAAATTACCGCAATTTTAATGTCATTAAAATTTGTTGCTCTTAGGAAGCTATGACACAATCAAAAACCTAACTTAAAATTAGAAACAGCACACCATATTAGATTTTAGCGATTTTGCCATACATCAAAATGGCTTTTATTTTGTTAAACGAAAACCGTCCGTTGTACGGAAAAATATCAAAAGAGCAAATTATCCCCAAAGTAAATGAGTATTTTGAAAATAATATTGATTCGAAAAAAACAGTGGCGTACTATTTGTTACTTTTAAAAAAATCAATACAAATCTTCTTCGAACGCCACTGGTATTTTTTTAAACTTTAACAGCAAAAATGTAATATAATGGTCTAAAGAAGTGTACCAAATTTTGTGGAAATATCTGGAGTGGTAGAAAAGTTATGATGAAAAAGGCATTTTTTCTTAAAACCAAAGAATGAGATATGCCGGATGCATGCGGGACATAGAAATCATTAACTTTAATGGGGTCAATTATTGATCCCCTAATTATTTTAGAGAACAATTCTAATAAAGTGTATTGAAGAGCATGCAAATCCACGTCCATGGTAAAACTTTAGATTTTTGTTAATTCGTTTGCTAGTTAGATGCTAATAGATTTTTAAAAATTGTTACATTATCATCGCCTCATGATGTACAACAACTAAAACCAGTTAGCACGACATAACGTTGTCATTTTGAATTTAGTGCTTTATTATTATCAGTAATCGTAGAGCGAAAAAGATTAATACACCTTTAATCTTTTCACTGTACGATTTTTTGATAATAATAAAGCACTATAAATTTTAAAATGACGACGTAATGTCTCGCTAACTGGTATTTTTATTGTTGTTCATAAATATAAGGCGATAATAATATAACAATTTTTAAAAATATATTAGCATCTAACTAGCAAACGGGTTAACCGAAAAATCTAAAGTTTTTACCATGTACGTAGATTTACATGCTCTTCAATAAACTTCAATAGAATTTCTTCTCTAAAATAATTAGGGGAGTCAATAATTGACCCCATTAAAAATTACATGGGATTTCCTATGTCCCGCCCGGCGATGCATCACCTGGTATAACCACAGTGCACTTAGATTTATTTTTTAAATACATATTTTATGCGAGGGTATACAATTTACATAGTAGGGTTCAGAGTTACATAACTGTATCACAAGATCACGACTATAACAGAAACAAAATGTGAAAGATTAAAGAAACCAATAATATTGTTATATTTCAGATAACATATGCTTTTTAAACATTAATTATACAAAATAACAAAATGTAAAACATTTTATTTAAACCGAAATTGGATTTTCCTAATAAAGATATTTTAAAATCATAATTTTGCAAAGTAATGCGCCAGCGTCTGATAATTTTTTTCAAGATTTAGTATAACTAGGTACCTTTAATTTTCCTGTAGTAAGTATATCAATGATTTTATTTACTGCCGATTGATACGACTGAATATCCTGAACTACATCGCTAGGTAAGCTACATTCTTCACTAGATATTTTTGGAGCACCTAGCACTGAAGCTTCCAAAACACACAAAAAAATAAAATAAAGTATTTTGGTATTCATTGATTTTTTCAAGATGACCAGTAAAAATTTCAATTAAAACTAATCTAGATATTATAAAATGGATGGATATATAGTTTGAAGTGTGTTCTCTACCACTTAAAGAATTATCTGATTACAATTTTCGTTAAAAAATGCGTCAATGATTAGATACAGGACCGGATTTAGGGGAGGCAGGCGGGGCAACTGAAAAAAGTGAATAAAAGTTACATATTTATTGATAATGACCTTTTTTTTTGGATGTCCTACGGCCTTCCCATATAACATTTTTTATGGGCGTTGTACATTTAATTTACTGGCATTGCCAACACTCTTTAATGGCTAAGGCATTGGCAAAAAAGGTATCAAAAAGACGCGAAAGTGGGCAATTGGCTGTTATTAGGCCACGTGTTGCAGATAAAGTGATGGCATCCGTCATTAATAAGTTATTGGCAAAAAATGCGTTTAAGATGATGGCATCCATCATTAATAAGTTATTGGCAAAAAGATAACAAAAAGACACGAAAGTGGGCAAATGCAGATACTCCCAAGCAGCAAGCTGACGTCTTATTGACGAAAATTGTCGCATATACTATTTTTTAAAAGCTAAAATGATGCGATATTTTATTTGAAAATTAAAATAGGAAAAACTCCTTACTGCATGCAATTTCCTTGCAATGCAAAGTACCATCTCTCGGAACACTGTCCAACTTGGAGATGCAGATTTTTACACTAGCCGAAGATATTTCTTTCAAAGCTAAGTGAGATCACCTACCGCAGACCGCTCTCGAATTATTTTTGTCTAATGGGTACGGTTTAGACGATAAAAAGCGAAGATATTGCAGAAACGTAGTAGTTTATTGTCCATTACGCCATCTATCGGTATGTCAAAAAACTATTAAATATATATAATATTTTTTATTAACACGTCTTTAAAACTTTTAATAAAGTTTTAAACAAAATGTTTACAGCTCCTAACAGTCTACTTGAATATCTTGCCTTCTCGACTAGCCATCACCAATTAATCACACAACACACACTTATTAGGTAATGAATACATTTAATTATGTCTATTAAAAACTCTTTTCTTTAAAAAAGAAACTAAAAAGCTAGAAAACCACGTAGAAAACAAATGCACAAAGCGGTCACCTTCGGTCGAAATTAACGTAGCTAATTTTACCATCATTTTATTTTTATTCGCTCCAAAATACATAATAAACATTTTGTTTGACCTAATTTTTATTTGCATGATTTTTAACAATAAAATGTTATGAAAAGGCCATTTCCTTTAAATTATGTAAAAAAACATAAAATAATGTTGTTTAGCTGCCATTATAAATAAAACAGATCAAAAAATTGCTTTAATGTTAGTTGAATACCAATGTTAATAATATGGTTTAAAAAGTATGAATATGCGTTGAAGGTTTGCCTTCAAAAATCCAATATTTATTTGCCTGCAACAAAAACGTGTGCTTTATTTAATCAGGATTGGTATGCCGCCATTTTTGTATGCTTGCCGGCAATTCGCCTGCATGTAAAATTTATTGGCAATTAAGTGTTTATTTAGGGTTGACTTTTTAATGCGTATAAGATGTTGGCATAATATTGCCACCAATTGCCAAATGCTTTACCATCAATGCCAATATGAAAAATGTACATTGCCGGCAAATAGTGTTTGCTGGGTTTACACCTCTGAATCCGGCCCTGATTGGGTATCATACCAAGCAGGCAATTACGAATTTTAAATTATATTATCTAAAAAATGTGAATTGGACCCACACCAAGAGGAACTTACAAAACTTTGGGAAAGAAAATTTGTAGTTTGACACAAAAAAGTTTGTTGTTTTTTTGGTTTATTTAGTTTTTACTGTAACTATTTTGTGAGTAACCTACAGTTTTGTTGCAGGTATATTTTTTTTCTGTAAAGTTGTATTGTAGCAAATTTTCATTGTTAAATAATATTTTTGGTAATTATTTACTTATCGGACACCACGCCGATTTTTGCATATCTACGGGGGTTTTTGATGCGTTGATTACAAATCTAAAAGAATTTTTAGTCGGCAACGTTTTGTTTTCAGAGATAGCCATCAACAAAGTTAAAAGAAGTAATTGACCTCTTATCTTCACCATATTCCCCTTTTGTAAACGAATGTTGATTTAAAGCTAAATTGGCACTTAATATTTGATTTTTACCTCATTCATGATGAATATCTTGAGAACGAAACGTTGCCGACTAAAAATTCTTTTAGATTCGTAATCAGCGCCCCAAAAACCCCCGTATGCTAAAGATCATCAAAAACGGTGTAGTGTCCGATAAGTAAACAATTATCCTATTTTTTAGGGTAAAAATTAAATCTTAAGAATATTAAAAACATACAGGTTGTTCATGGGCGCCGGCAGGATGGATGACATCCAGGGGTGCAAAAACTTTAAAATGTTGAGGACCAAAAAACAATTTTCAAGAACAAAAAAGAAGGTGCTCACCTTTTTAAACAATCGTAGAGTGCAAAGAAAACTTAATTTTTACCCTAGAAAATGTAATTTTTCATACCCCTTGCACCCCCTTACGGCGCCCATGATGCTGCTCCATTTAAAATAAATTTGCCTAATCGGTCATTTCTTTTAAAGCTAATAGATGTCAAAATAATGAAATCAACATTTAAAAATTTATCTGCAAAAACATATCTTGATAACTTTATTTGTGGTAGGATTTACTACAGGGCGGCAGATTAATATACCGGAGGATAACTTGTACCCGCCTTTACCAAATATCAGCCTCGTATACAGGGCCGATCGTAAAAGACAAAAATGTAGCCATCAGAAATTATCCAGCGTCAGATTAAGATAGGGTAAGTTAATTACAAGCTAAACGTATTCCACCAATCTGACAATTTGAGAGTGACGCAAAGAAACTGGAGGGTTACAAACTTGTAAAAAAACGTCATTTTGACAATCTCGAGCGTATTTTTTTGTATTTTAAAGAAAATAGAAAAATATACTGGGTCTCTTTTCCCCATATTGCCTATGTGTTATTATGTTATTTAGCTGATCCGGTACGATCTGATACGATCCAAACGATTTCCACAAGCCAAAATAATGACAATATTTTTGTGACTTATTAAAAAATCTATAGCCGCTTCCCCACCGATCAAAAGGTATACATTTTATAACATTTTTCGGTACTTTTTAGAAACCTGCGGCAACCCGATTTTAACGAAATTTGGTATACGGGGTTTTTGGAACGCTAATCACGAATCTGAAAGAATTTTTGGTGGAAACGTTTCGTTCTCGAGATATTCATCATCAAAGTTCGAATTTGAACTAAGCTTATTTTCACTATATTCCCCTTCTTTTTGCACACAATTCTTGATTTAAAGCTAAAGTGTCACAAAATATTTGATTTTCACCTTGTAAAACCTCGTTTTTCTACGTTTTTACATTATTTTTGCATTAAATTGCGTGGCTTTTCTTTGATAATGCGGCAACCATACATACACATAGGGCTTCATGGCACACTGGGATTGAAATGATTCAAAGTTAGCTATGCAATTTAATGCAAAAATAATGTAAAATACGTAAAAAACGGGGTTTTAAAAGGTGAAAATCAAATATTGTATGCCACTTTAGCTTTAAATTAAAATTGTCTGCAAAAAGAAGGGGAAATATTGTAAAATAGGACTAAATTAAATTTCGGAGTCTGATGATGAATATCTCGAGAACAGAAACGTTTCCGCCAAAAAATTCTTTCAGATTCGTGATCAGCGCCTAAAAACCCCGTATACTAAATTTCGTCAAAATCGGAGTTGCCGCAGGTTTCTAGAAAATTACCCATTTTTCTTCTTATCATCTAAGCTTTGCAACCCAATAGGTCTATGACGGACTCTTTGTTTGACCTCCGGACAGTGCGGACGTGCGTAGAGGACTACAAAGTTCTTCCCGGCGTGGCGGCTAGAGGTGTCGTACGAACGTTTTTTTACCTTCGGGGATCAAGGAAAAATTCACGCTAAATTGACGGCATCTTTCTTCTGGATCTAAGCGATGTGAGCGAAGATTCCTATAAGCTGATGGTATCCTGTTTGGTGGTGAACACGAGGTATTTCTCAAATGGCGGGAAATAGATGGGCGTGCCATGGGAACTGTCAGTAGTGAAAGTGAAGGTTATACGTAACACCAGTAGCAGATCTTGGTTTGACAGCCGACAATTTATGCATTGCATCAATTGTTGAATTGTTTGTTTTCTTTTGGAATTTCTGGGAGCTACGAGCTCGATTATCCAGATTTTCCGCCGACGAAGCCCTTGGAAGCATATTCCGGAAGGGGGAGAGTGGTGGATTGGACCTGAAGGGACCAAAACCAAGAAAAAAATAGAGAGAGAGAGAGAGAGAATAGGGCTATGACGTTCCAGTAAATCCCCTTTAGCATTGTGTGCTCCCCTATTATTGTTAAGTAATTCAAAATATGGACTGGCACCCTGTAGAAGGTTGTAAAATAATTTGGTATACTGTACAGTTTTACATTTAAGGTTAATCACTTAATAACTGGGGAACCAGAAATCAGGTCTGGTGTTATAATAAATTTTACACATTTATCTACTTCGTAATCTAATTTATTAGTACAATTATAATATAAACAAATTCAACTCCATTTAAACAGGAGTGCTAATAATTTCAGAATATTTCTTAATCTTACTGGCCACAGACATGTCAACATATCTGTCACCAATGGAAACTACCATTCCACCAATGATGGAAGTATCAACTTTGGTAGTCAATAAAGAGGGACTGACCGGATTTTAGGAAAGATTTTAATACTCCTTGCAATTTTGTTTTTGTTCGGCATCAAGTTCTCTAGCAGTTATGACTTCACATGTTACCTAAAAAAAATTTTTTGGTTTTAATTATAGTAGTAAACTCATATTCATTATATTGGCCAGCCAATTTACATGTTTACCAAATAACTGGCTATTTAATACTATCATACACCCAGTTTTGTATTTGCCATGGCTTTTAAATATGGCTACTTTTAAATGTCCCAATGTAACCAACCTGTTTACTGCATTGGACTGTAAAAGTCAAAGCACACAAGGCGCTCAGGTCTCAGTACGCTCACAGTTCGGTCAAAAATTTTACATGCTTTTTAAATGAATGACCTTAAATGATATTTAAATAGCATGTAAAATATTTGACCAGACCGTGAGCGTACCGAGACCTGAGTGCCTAGTGTGCTTTGACCTTACAGTCACACGCAGTAAAGAGGTTGGTTACATTGGTAGTGTGCTTTGACCTTAAAGATCCCAAAAATGCTTCTAGTAACTGCGGATCAAAATATGGGTTATCTATGGAAAATCTATGATAAAAATAAACAATTTTATACTAATTAACACAAAATGTTGTGTCAAGAAACTGGACGAAAAGTGATCAATGGGTGGTTTTATGACACATTTTTACAAAAAAGTGACCTTTACTGACCCAGGACCAATAAGTGATAATAAGTGACTCAAGTGACCCCCACAGGAAGCACTGTATTATGCTGAGTGGTTTAGAAGATGGTATTGTGTGTTGAGTAATCACTGTGGGTGATATTGAGGTCTATATCATTAATCTTAAACCCAAGTAAGAAACCAAAGGAATGTTGTCACCCCAGTACATTGACTTCAAAGTGAATTAGAGTCAAGAAATTAGCCAAGAAGGTGTAACCGTCAGTTTGTTTACCTTGTCACTGGTAAAAGAATTATTTTGCACCTTTTGACAAGTTGGATGTAAAAATGTTAAAAACATCTAGTTACACAAGCTAAACATGTTTAATCACGACAATGCATCCTTTTATACACCTTAAAAAACAAAAAATTAGTGAATTAAAGTACGAATTGTTGCAACATCCACCCTATTCGATAGATTTAGCTCCCTCTAACTTTTGACTTTTCTTAAATCCTAAAAAATTGATGTGTGGAAAGTATTTTCATTGATAAAAAGTATATTTAAATTGCTTTATAATATCCTACCTCTCCTCTGTGAGCAGCCATGATGGTTTTAAAGGCATTGATTACTCCATCCAAATTCTTAAGACGTCCATTTTCAGCCAAAGCTTGAAGTAAGTTAGCTGATTCGGGTTTCAATGACACTTTTGTTGATACAGCCTTAAGAGCATCAGATTTCAATGATCTAAAAGTTCCAATAGACAATAGGTTTATATTTTTAAAAAAATCATATTAAATGTTTTGATACTTTTTAGTAACTACTAACTTTAATAGTCTATATTTGAGGCGCGCTTGTGGCTGCTTCGGTTGTATCGGCAGCATCGATCTCCGGAGTTAAGCAGTGAAGTGCGCGCCCATAACTCTGGATGGGTGACCGGCGTTGTCGGTTTTAGGCAATGGCACGCTGTGTTCTGCTCGGGGGTAAAACGAACGGACCGAGCCGCAACCATCCAAGTTATGGAATGAATGGTGTGTGAATGGGAAGGATTAGGGGTCAAGGTACAATAAGCCTTCAGGCTGCAGTGCACCACCTAGGGGACGGTCGTCGGACCTGGGTGGGATGACCCCGAAAGGGCGGAAAAAAAAAAGTCTATATTTGTCTTTATTTTATTTAGTTTTAATGGAACTTGTAAAAGAAGTTAATTTCCCGATAATTATTTCATAAAAGTTGCCTATTAAAGCACTTATATACCTTAAAAAAGCGGATACAATATACGAAGAGGTATTTTATTTGTACAATACTTAGTGCATGATGGTTTTAATATTATTTTTGAAATTTGAGTGATTTGTTTAATAAAAATGGGGAATGTTTAAAAAACAATAAAATAGTAGTCAAAAAATTAACTTATTCTTTTACAGCAGTAAGTCATGTAAATTGTTTAAGTAAATATCTAAATCTATATTAACTGCTTTGAAAATTTAAATTGACTTACAGTTAGTTTCACAAAATCTCTAAGCTGTTATGTATAGACATTCAGTCAAATAAAAATGTTCATGGGCAAGTAAAGCAACGACAAAGCAGTTACTAGGTTTACAGGCCGGTATTCTTTGTTTAATCTCTACCTGTTAGTATTCTACATGCATTAGACCATCTCCTTTCAGCCATTGCCTATGAACCTTTTAATTTGGCTTATGTGTATAATTAAAATTGTGAAAATTTTCCACAAACCTTGACATGCAGGTCAACTCTGTATTTTTTAGGATCAAATCCCTTTATTTTTTGGTGATTTACTTTTTAACAGCAACAAATAAGAAATAAATCAATGTGTTGCCACGCTCCACGGATATCCGTGAATTGAATATAGGGCATTTTAAATTTCAATCTGCAATCGGTTCTGGTAAGCTCTTACATTTACAGCAACAACTTTAGGATTTTTTTACAATCAAAGATAAAACTTGATATGTGCCTATATCCGTGACTATAATTTATTAAAGTCACGGAAAATTTACAGGCAAGGATATTATTCATGGAGTGTGGCAATAGCAGCATCAGAAATACATATTTTAGACACTTTCTAGTTAATCCCTACCTCTTAAGAGTTGGATTCAAAATAAAATCTTTGAACTTAGGATCAGTTTTAAGGGAATCTTGAAGTTTTAGTAAGTCTTTTTCCACGCTTTCAAGTGTTTTTTGCTTACTGGCAGCAGAATACAAGGCAGTAGCATAACGTCCTTCAATGCCAAAAATTTGAACTGGGGGTTTTACCAGTTGGGCAGCTACATTGCTAGTGCTGAATTTTCTTACCTAAGGACAAAATATTCGGTATGTTAAATCTATGGTCAAATGATATAACATTGTAACCTATAAAAGTTATGTAATACAAAAATATATATAAATTTTAGCGTACCAACTTTAAGTTGGTGATTTTTATATCAGAAACAAAAAAATATGTTTTACTTACAGCCATAGAAAGCTTTTGTGAAGCCATTTCGACGGGTTTTTATCTAAATTTTCAATTGAGACCTTAAAAAAATTGGTCCAAAAGTACGGCCCGTCAAACGTCAGAATCTTTCAAGGACGAGAGGTGAACTAGGAATGTGCCATTTCGAACTTCAAGTTTATGATTATTGTACAATCTTCGAGCATATACTTACTAGAGGCATCTTTGTTGTGCCTATTGCCGGCGTAAGAAGTAAACGAAACTGTCAGTATTTTCTCTTTCTCGCTCTCTCTCTCTAGCTCCGCATACTGACGACTGATTATTGGAAGAAGTACGTGCTCCACCAGTTTCCGTTCGTTCTCGGTTCTGATTAGACGTTGGAAGAGAGTTCATACGGCTCTCACGTGGTATCGTGCATGGAGGATGTAGAAAGAATACGTTCTGGTGCCTCGAGGAATATAGGAAACTCACTGCTAAATTAAAAGGCATCTTTTCTCTGGAACATTTTTTTATAGGCGCTGTGAGTGAAGATTCCTATAAACTGATGTTTGTCTGTTTGGCGTACTGCACGAGGCGGCTGATGCGGGGGGCGTCGGTACTGTAAGAAACCGCTTATTCGCGATACCAGTAGCAGTTTTGGAAGATGGGCGAAATTTATGCGTTTCATAGCTTCAAACATTAATTATTGATTCTAAATAAATAATGAAACATTCCGGAATTTCTGGGACCTACAGAGCTCGACTATCAGATTTTCCTCCGAATGTGCTGGTAAATTGGACCGAAGGGACCACAGCCAAGAATAAATCACCAACCAACCTACGTGTTCCACGTTAACTATGGTTCACCTTATCAGTCTTAGAAAGAGGTAGAGAGACCCTTAAGTATACTCATTTTGCGTTCAAGGCTTATTTTTTGTCCTCACGAGTCTACGCTATTAACACCTTTTACAGCATACCTACGGAGAACTAGAGGGGAGGAGGCTAATGGCAATGTATCAAAAATGACACTTAAAAGTTGTTGATAATTGAGCTTCAGAATATTACCGATAGAGGCGCACGCTGTCGAAGCGCTACTAAAAATACATGTTTTCTTATGAGCGTTTCCTGGTTTTTATTTATTTTAAGTTGATTATAGCCGATATAGAATTTAAATAATTATATACATAGATAATATACAGTATACTTAAAATTCATTATTGCTTTGTGCCGCAAAAATTCGCAATTGGCGGTCATCAATGATATATTATTTCTCCAATAGTGCCGCTATATAGTACAAGTTGATCCACTAACTAAAATTATTTCATTTTATTATTAAATCTGATTTATATAACGATTTAGCTTTAATACTTGCCCTAATAAACCAATTGAAAATTTTAGTTTTTGTCAAAAATAAGAAATCTTGTTAATTAACTTTTGCCCGTATATCTTTTAAAAAAAATCTATCAACCCTAAACCACTTTATATTGTAAGGCAATTAAATATATATTTTTATTAATGAAAAAATGTTGTTTGACATGTCTAATAAGTTGTTTATTTTTTATTATTAAATCTGATTTATTAAACGATTTAGCTTTAATACTTAATAAACAAATTGGAAATTTTAGTTTTTGTCAAAAATAAGAAATTTTGTTAATTAACTTTTGCCCGTATATCTTAAAAAATGTATTGTTTTGATCAACCCTAAACCACTTTATATTGTAAGGCAATTAAATATATTTTTTATTAATGAAAAAATGTTGTTTGACATATAATAAGTTGTTTTTTTATTATTATTAAATCTGGTTTATTAAACGATTTAGCTTTAATACTTGCCCTGATAAACCAATTAAAAATTTAAGTTTTTGTCAAAAATAAGAAATCTTGTTAATTAACTTTTGCCCGTATATCTTAAAAAATGTATTTTTTTTATCAACCCTAAAACACTTTATATTGTAAGGCAATTAAATCTATTTTTTATTAATCAAAAAATGTTGTTTGGCCTATAATAAGTTGTTTCTAGTTATTGAAGTAAAAATGGAATGAAACAAAAAGTTTTTTTTAAAATATTTTTATTAACAAATCACAGTTTTTATAACTTTCTTAACTGTCTGCTTTTCTTCTTTCTACCTTCGTCAATCCTGTTGTTCCAAATAAAATGCATTCTACTAACTAAATAGAAGCATATTATCGCAGATGTCAATTCCGCTTCATGCTCACTACAACCAACACGGGAAACATATATATATCTCTTCTAATTTCGACAATATTGTGGCAAAAGTGCCCTAAATTCACTGCGGTTCTTGACATGGGTCATATCGTCGCTGTTATTACGAAGGGGCCTATCTCGATATTTGGCGAAAATGAGTTATACCCTTTGTTACACAAGGAAAGACCATATTTATGTTAGTACAAACTTGCATATCCTAATACTATACCAAAATGTAATTAAATTAAGATAAGGTCAGCGGTATAGGCAAAACAATGATACCAGTTTACTTTAAAACACTCTCCTGAAAAGTTGTAAATATCGAGATAGGCCTCATTATAACTACTTGGGAAGTTTAAACTATTCTTCAAAATATTATCTAATTTATTTTGTAATACTGCAGTGTCATTTTCAGGGTCAAGAATATCTTCAACATTCATCAGCGTTTTGAGTATTTCTGATCCTTCCACATTACTTCCCTTGGGTGGTTTAACAAGTGAATAAGTACACATTAATCGAACATTTGTACAAAGAGTCTGGAGTCTGGATGATCATTAGACCCACATGCACTTCTTATCAACCTAAAAATCTCTAAAAAAGAAATCAGCACCTGTATTCTGTAACTCGATAGAAAAGAAATTTCCTGAAATTGCCATATGATTTACATAGCATAGAAAGGAAATTTCTTCTCTATCGTATTACAGAATACGGGTGCAGTTCTATTTAAATAGAAATATTTGAACTGTCAACGTACCTCCAACGCATCTTGATTTAACTTTGCTGTCATCAAATACTTGTATCCATGATTTTCACAGAGAAAATTCATAATACCAAGAGTAGTTTTCAAAGTAACAATTATACCATGAAATGTACTATCAAATAGGAAATGGATGTTATCTGCTTTAGCATATACTTCCCATCCTTATCTGCTTTAGCATATACTTCCCATTTACATAATACTTTACTAAAAACGTGGTTATAAAGAATCATCATAAAATAAAGGATAAATTCTACTTACATTTGGTGCTTTGAAAAGACTAGGGTTAGGTAAACCTGCTTCTTTCCTTGCCTTTATATCTGAAGGATATCCAGTTTTACAACCCGGCACAAAGCAAAAATCTTTTGTGTATATCCTTTTATCAGTCATATTTACAAATCACTTTTAATTTCACCTAAATATGGGTAAAAACTAACAGTTTTTGGATACTTTCCATTAAACACTTAACAAAATAGTATCGCAAACTACCCGAGCGCCACGAACGGCCAACCAGTGAAACGCTTTAAAAGTATGGCCAGAATTTTGAAATTACGCCATTGCCCATTGCCCTCCTCCCCTCTAGTTCTCCGTAAGCATACCTAACTAAAACAACAATAGAGAAATATTGCACAGTAAAATAAGGCCAGGCACTAATAATACCGGCCTTATTTTGACATCTGAGCTTGCGCAGATGCATGGTGGGATAAGAACTCTCTTAATAGGGATAGTGCCTGGCTTTATTTATGTCGGTTTTAGGTCATGCCTTATTTTGGACTTATTTTAACTTCGGAACTGTTCGCCTATCCGAACGGTGCCGACCATAAAATCGAAAAGTTTTTGGAAGTAAAAATACTTAAAACCTTGCTTTTTCAAATGTAGTTCTGTAATTGTGTTAAACAAATCCCTACAATACAAAACAATAAAGAAAATCCATTAAAAAATTTTTCCCCCTTTTTTTAGGTTAATGGTACTCCTTATTTTAAGACAATGGTACAAGCACTATTTAAATAAGGCCGGTATTAACAATTCCCGAGCTTAATAAGGCAACTTGCAATAATTCTCTAATAACGCCTAGCAAATGTCTGTGCTAAAACTCCGAATTCCCATTTACATGACGGGAGTTTGGGTTCGTTTCATTCCCATTAAATTAAAAAGTGAATGCAACTTTTATGTTAATAAAAGAAAAAAGAACAAAAACATCCTAAATTTTGTTGTATTAGACAAAAATGGAAATATCGCCCGGTTTCAAACGCTCCGTCAATCGAAGATTATGTAAAAGGGAAACGATATATAATCACCTATTTAAAAATTTAATTATATTTAATTTTCGTTTTTAGTGATTATGCACAATAAGTTACATTTTAATATTATTTAAATAAATCCTTATCTTGGTTGACTAATTCTTATCAATGTCGAGTCGGACAGCGACCTAACCTTGCCAATCCTGCCAAGTCAACTTTTCCCTTCAAGACACAAGTATTTGTGTTTTCTTATAGTATTTAGTTAAATATACAAAAAAATATAAAGAAAAATGAGTTCTAAAGTAAATAACTTGGGTAAGAAGTTAGCTGAGCATCTAAAATCCAAAGAATTTAGGGAATATTTGATGAGGTAAGTCAAAACATAAAAATAAAACTTCTATTTTGAAGGTCGCAAATTTCTTTTTAGCACGCATTTTGGGGCCCAGTGGCGAATTGGGGAATACCTTTAGCAGCTATAGCAGATTTTAGTAAAGATCCCAAGTACATAAGTGGAAAAATGACTGGTGGTTAGTAATATATTTTAATTTTTTAATTAAATTCAGTAGGTACTTTTCTATTTCCCTAATTATCATATTATATAACATCATTATATTTACATCTGTAACCAAAAATTTTACAATATATAGAAAAGCATTTTCTTTTTAACTTGATGTTTTTAAAACATATCATGTAAATGTTTTTTGTTAAAGGCAGGTTTACCAAAGTCATATAAAATTTATTAAAAATACATATGATCAATATGTGATGCTCTGCTATTATTTTATAAAAGATATATGCTGCTTAAGCAAGCAGTTTTGGTACATTGGCGAGTAATAGAATATCAAAACAAGCAGTATTAGTCACGCATGTTTACATGCCGGGATTTAGTTAGATTTTCTCTTTTTCTCACATTGCCTATGTGTTATGTTATTTAGCTCAACCTGTATAAGTTATTTGTATCTCGCATATCACCTAACAGTTAATGATCTTGCACTGAACACCTTTTCTTGGTTTGTGTATTTGCACAAAACACTATACTTATCAATTATTCTGCTTAATTTTGCTATAAATATAGGGTGTCCCAGATTTTGTGGGTCATTTTCCCCATTTATATAGAACCAATGATTAGAACACATGAAAATAATAAGAAAAGTTCCTATATTTTTTTAAAGCTCATCTTTTCTGAGATTTGTGCCCTTAAAGGATACTGCTGAAAATTTTTTTCTTGAATAATATTATTTGAAGTATTTGGTATAATAAAATATTTTTTAATATGAAAAGTATTAGTCAGGACTTCTTAAAATGATGTCCTTGTAGAAAAATTTGCATTTTTTAGGTCGCCAGGGGCCGACTAACCCTTACACAATAGTGCTGATTATTTTTATACCCTGTATAATAGAGAAATAAAAATAGTATTTCTAGATAGTTTAAACCTTTAGCTTAAAAATGTATGGTACTTGTTTGATATCAATAAATTAAAGTGTTTTTGAGAAAAGAACTTTTGGCCAAAATAGGGTTATATTGAATAATTTTTAACATGTTCAACATAGGCTCCCTATGTCTATGCATTTTGTAGCCTGTAGCTCCAATTATTAAAGATGATGGAACACTCAACAATGCTGCAAAATTATTTTTCTTGTCTTGATAACAAAAAAATCCTTTCCTCTTAAGTTTTTAGTGCTGTTTTTAGATCTCCCCACTAAACAAAAACATGTTTTTGTCAAAAACTTTTTAATTTGTCAATATCAAACAAGTCCCCTCTATTTAGCTAATTAAGGGTTTAAGCTATTCAAAAATACTACTCTCATTCAGTTTTTATACAGGGTTGTGAAGTGTTACTCCATCTCTGGCTAACTAATGAATATTTTCATGCGTATATGAATCTAAAAGATTACTTTTTATTATTTTAGCCCTACTGTTATATTCAGCGATGTTTATGAGATTTGCATGGAAAGTACAACCAAGAAACCTCCTGCTGTTCTCCTGTCATTTTACAAATGAAGGTGCACAATTAGTACAAATGACTCGATTTGTTAAGTATAATTATTTGGACAAAGAAGAAAAAGCATAACAGATAATATGTAAAGAAAATTTAGAAACAATTTACACGGTGCTATACATTAGATATTTGTGTTGGACAATGATATTATAGTAGAATTTACAAAATAAATTTTAGTGGGGTGCTTAGAATAATTTTACAAAGGGTTTTGGTATTTTTGTACCATGTAGGCCATAATATTTGCAGCATATATAAAACGTTATGATTGATTCTACAGAAAATTTTTTATTAAGATCATACTTGACAAAGCTTTTTTCAATCTTTTACTTTTTGAATTTTTCAATACTTTATTTTCTCTTATTAAAATAGACTCTTTAATAGAGGTAATCAAAACTATTATATTCTGTAAATATGTTGGCCATTTATCTGAAAAGGCTTTATTTTAATTATATAGATTTAATTTGATAACTATTTTCAATCTCTTTTGTGAAAATAATTTTGTACGAAGTTAAACAGTGACTAAATAACAATTTGCAATGTGCCAAATTAGTAAGTTCTTTTGGTAGGAACTTGTGTATGTATATTTATTAACAGCTTTACTTCGAAATTAGCTAATTTTGACATTAACTAGATAAAGTGTTGGCAATGTCATTTCAAAGTGTAGCTATAGCATATACATACTATTTTCTTTTAAGTTCTACTCGGTGTTGCATCCTTAAGAAGAAGAAAGTGTATTTCTAAGTTCTGGAGTGATTCTTTTAGTCCATTTTTTTAATCAGCGTTTCGCTGGTACTCTTTGTTCATTGAAATAGTTCCAACTATTTGTGTTTTCTTTTAAACCTAATTATGTTTTCCTGAAATTAATTAAGTAACCAATTTTTAGTAATTTCACAATTTATAAATGAATTTTCTATGTCTTTTTCCAAGATGTAACACCTGGTATAACTAGAATACATTTTTAGACCATTATGGCTCTTCCTATATCTGTAGATCTTGTAGATCTTATAAAATATGCCACAGATTGAGAAATACCTTTAACTTTTATTATGAAGTCTTGTAAGTACATTATTAATATACAGGGTGTATAAGTAAGATTAGTAATCTGCAAACACTACTCGATTGTTATGATTTAATTATTTTTAATATGTACCTACTACTCTTTATATGAGGTGAAAGTTAGAACTTAAAATAACTACTCAACAAATGCTTTGAAGTACATCAACTATATTTTTGCGGTTTGGTTGTTACGAAATCTATCTGTGAAATTACTGGCTCAAATAATTATATTTATCTTAGATTTATAGAATAATACTTAGAATGTTAGCAACATGTTTTTAGTTTGTGCAGCTAAAAATACACAAGTCTGAAATACTAACATGGTTCATTTTAAGGCATTATTGTCTTTTATGAAAGACTACTTTACCATTATACGATTTAGCACAAGAATCAGTGCCTCATATATCCATCATATCAGTCTATACAATCTTTTCTACATTATGTGCTGTAATATTGTAAATTTATTGTAAATATTTAGAAAATTGTTTAAAATATATATTTTTATGTACTTTGTATTGTTTTTTTGTTCCGTTATCCTGATATTGCAACTAGCAACTATATCAAGCTTTTATATTTGGTACTCGCTCAAATGGGGACCAATAACTTTTAAACATTCCAAATATATTAAAAATTAATATAAATACAACTTACTTTCGATAGGTTTGTTTATTAATTATACCAACGTATTATACAGAGTCTTTCCTAACTATGGTACGAAACTTAAGGGGGTGATTTCTTATGTATTTTTATTATATTGCTTCATTTCTGACATACAGGGCGTTAAAGTTTAAAAAAGCCGGTATTTTTTAAATATCTTAAAAACCCTTTGAACCGATTTGAATATAATTCGGTACACTTATTTAATGTATTAAGGCGCTTTTAAAGTGTTACGTAGATTAAGACAATCGGGTCCAGTGGTTCCTTAGTGGGCACCACAGCCAAAATAGTTGGGAAAAAATACGCCCATGTCTTTTTATAAAGTTTTTATTTTTTTTCGGATTAAGCAACTAACCAGTCAACTGTTTAGTAACATGTATTTTCTATCTTTGTTTTTGAGAAAAAAATTAAGCCACTTATTAGTTATTCTAAAAGTAGCTATAAACCGCATAAAATAAACGACCTTAGTAAATAAGGAAAATGACAATTTCCGATAAGATACACAGGTACTTATTTATTTTAAGGTAAATAATTGTTTTATTTTTATTTTTGCTTTTATATCATATTGCCTAGTGGTACTTTTTAGAAGAAATTCATGTGTCTTTAATGTTTTTTCTACAAAACAACGCTAAATAGGAAAAAAATACAAGAGACAAAAAGTTGGAATGTTAACTGCTTAATCATAAAAATATATCCTATAAGTCAGTGGCGACCTTTTTTCTGCAATAATATTGGCTGTGGTGCCCACTGAGACGCCACTGACTCCAATAATCCCAATCTAGGAGGAGCTTTACAAGAGCCCTATTACATTAAATAGGTGTCCCAAAATTTATTTAAACCAGTAAAAGAGTTCCTAAGATAATTTAAAAATACAGACTTGTTTTAGAAACTTTAATGTCCTGTTTCTCAGAAATGAAGCAAGTCCGGACATATATGTTCATAGGAACTTTTTTCATAATAAGACTTAAGAAATTACTCCCTTAAATTTCGTTCCGTAGTTAGGAAACTGAACGTACCCTTTAGAAAAGTAATCTCTTCAGACAAAAGATAGCGCTACACTCAGGGTTTCATATAGTTAGTTTGGTGTCCCATCTACTTACGACAGTCTTTTATGGTTTTACCGGTTTTTACGTTTTTAATCCTTTAAATTTTAATTGATTTTTAAAGGTAAGCTAAAAAATTAACCTTAAGTTTACCATGTCAAAAATGACATGAAATTTGTTCATTGGTTAATTGCAATTTATGTGACTATTTTCGCCATAGTTTACCTAATTCTTAGTGACTTGCTTATACGCCTTGTATATTTATTTGGAAGAAATGACACCAAATTTTAAAATCAAAGGTAAGATTTGTCCATTTCTATTAAAATTATTATTATTAAAAAATAAGATACAATCCTGTTTAATTTTTACCATGCTAAAGTTAGGTAGAAATAGAGACGGTACTGTTTCTTCTTTTTTTTTTAACTTAAGACACCATTCTCGCGTTTCACCGCGTTTTAGTCGCAGGAGGAAATTAAAAGAGAAAATTTGTATTCTACAGTATTAATATATTTTAAATTTCCAGAATAAGCAAAAAAATTAAAGGTAGGTATGTTTTTCTGTTCCGTTGTCAAGCAACAAAACAATCTAAACTCTATCGTTTGTCATCGTTTGTGGTTTTTGTAAGTGAAAAATTCAAACTTATGGCATTTGTTGAATTATTGTGATTTTTCAACAGGGTATGAGTTATTTTTTAATTAAATAAGGTTTATAATAAAAAGTAAAAGTTTATAAAGCAATAATTATGTGATTTTTGTTTCAGTTTTCGAAAATTATCTCAAAAAGTTCATAGTGATTTTGACATCTGGTCTTGGTATATTTGAAAATCATGGTGGTTTGTGGTAAGTAGTTTTTTAGCTTTCTTTGGCTCTAGTGACAGCTTACAATGCTTTATAATTTGAATATTAGTTTATGCTCGACTGTAAAGTAGTAGTATAGGTGGTACCCTAAGATTTAAATATTTCCTACCTGCATAATGTATTATAGTAAAAACTAAAAGTATAATTAAACTGCAGAAACAAGTCGGGAATATTACAAATAATACTAAAAAAAGGAAGAACCTTTTTTTTATGCTGATCAATTTTATGTGTGAAGCCTGGCGCTGTGTGATAAAGTAGGCGCCACACAGATAAATACCAATTTTTATGTTCATGAATGAGGCAACTTGCTTTCTAAGACTTGGTGGGGTAAAAAGGGAACGTCTTTTTTTATTAATTTTTTGGTCATTAATTTTGGTAATTTTCTAGAAACCCGTGGCAACTCCGATTTTAACGAAATTTGGTATACGGGGGTTTTTGGGGCGCTGATCACGAATCTGAAAGATTTTTTTGGCGGAAATGTTTCGTTCTCGAGATATTAATCATCAAAGTTCAAATTTGAACCAAGCTTATTTTTACAATATTCCCACTTCTTTTGCACACAATTCTTAATTTAAAGCTAAAGTGTCACAAAATTTGATTTTTACCTTTAAAACCCCGTTTTTCTGCGTTTTTTGCATTAAATTGCGTGGCTTTTCTTCGATAATGCGGCATTCATACTTACACATAGGGCTTTATGGCATACTGGGATTGAAATGATTTAAAGTATAACTATGCAATTTAATGCAAAAAAAATGTAAAATACGTAAAAAATGGGGTTTTAAAAGGTTAAAATCAAATATTGTGTGCCACTTTAGCTTTAAATCAAGAATTGTGTGCAAAAAGGAGGGGGAATATTGTAAAAATAGGATTAGTTTAAATTTCAAGTCTGATGATGAATATCTTAAGAACGAAACGTTTCCGCCAAAAAATTCTTTCAGATTCGTGATCAGCGCCCGAAAAACCCCGTATACCAAATTTTGTCAAAAACGGAGTTGCCGCAGGTTTCTAGAAAATTACCTTAATTTTATTTCAGTAATTATGCCGTTTAGGGTTTTCTGCTGTTTTAATGATTTTTAAAAATATTTTGGCTTACATGTTATCTCCTATTTGTTCTTAATCATAATATAATGGCGCTGTTGTAAAATATTTTGTATTTTGTGTAAAAAACTAAAATTTGAAGTTTTCGAAAGTTCTTCACTTTTAATTTGAACATTTGGCAACACCGGCAACTTTCCGCATCCGAGTTCTATTTGTAGAGGATTTTTTAAATAAAATTCAATGTGCCCAAAGTCAGGGTCAGGTTAATTCTTGTTAGTCAAGTCTCTTTTTTTTAAATTGACTTTTTTAAGGAATTTTAAAAATATAGGCCGTACTGCGTATCTTGCAAGAAAGAAATTTCTTTCTATTTTTCCATTTCCTGTTTATTTCGAACTCCATAAAGTCTATCGGCTGGTTCCACACTCACGAAAGGGGAACACGAACGCCTGGAAATAGAAAGGCGATTTAGATCTTTCTGGTCATTTATCCTGTTCTTATGTATGGCGTGTTTTGTATAAAGTGATCTATCTCGCTCTTCTTACCTGCTGGACATGTGTTTACATTCTTTTATAAGCGGGTGTTTGCGGGAACACTGACGTCATTGCAATTAATTTGTGATCGCAATAATAAACAAATCTTTATTTAGTGTTTTGTGGAAATAATATATTCGTTCATGTTACGTTGTTTTATTCTATTTTGTTTAAACTTTAACATTTAGACGAGGTTGGAGATCACTAAATATTTTTTTATTAAATCTATGCATTTTAAAACACTGCTCAACTTCAATTTTTGCTAATTTAAAGGGATAAAGAATATTATAATATTATTATAGTCGCTGTTTTTTCTCCTCTTTAACTTTTTTATACAAAATAGATACATTTTAACTAAGCAAAGATAAACTATTAAAATCCGGAAATTTATTTGACTTGGACTGATTAAAATCTGAGTGAATACGCCAAATAAATGAAACATAAGTAAATAAAACATATACAGGGTTGTAATTAATTGGACATAGGTTGATGTAGGATACCTGACATGAAAATAAAGCGTTTGAGCTCAATATCGCTTAGCAAAATGTTATTGGTTTTCGTTCTACAGGGTGTTAAAGGTAAACCAAATTTCGTCAAAATCGGAGTTGCCGCAACTTTCTAGACAATTACCGATAATAATAAATATCTTATTTTGGTAATTTTGCCTATCACAGCGTGTCTACTTAAGTTCTGGTTACTTCTAATAAAGTAGGGTAGAGCGGGGCTAGTTGAGCAATTTTTCACTTGATCGGATATAGCTCCTCAAAATAAGTCTTAATGGCTTATAATGCATACTGATGGATTAGCAATTTATTCCTTATTAATAGTGTCCATAGTAATTTCTTTCTAATAAGTCAAATTTCGGAGCTACATCTATTTTAATGTAGATAGTCAAGTATGCCCAACGTACCCCATAGGTGAGGTAAGTTGAGCATGGGTATGGGGCTAGTGGAGCACTTAGAAAGTATAATCAAATCATGGCTTGAATGTTAGATACGTTTACTATAAAAATACATTTTGACAATTTGCTTTTATATTTATAATCTTATAGCGACAAAACAACAAATCTCATTAATTAAACAGCAACGTGCCTAGCTTAGCTTAACTATTGAATTTAATACCTATCAATTCATCTTCGTTTTTTAAACTTTTTAGGCAGTTTTATTTTGCTTCTCTTGTAATGCCTTCTGTATCTGTTAAAATTGCAGCTTTTCTTTATCTTCTGTTTGATTGGGTTCCTTTTCTTGGGTATGGTCAAATTATTTCCAGAGAAAATTTGTAAGTTAGATAGGTCAGGTCGTTTTCTTTGTTGCTTGTACAAAGTTCGGGTTGCAGCCTCTTTTAAATCCTGAGGAGACTCTAGTAGTCTTACTGTTATAAGTCCGTATCCTAAAAATATATAAAAAAAAGATTATACTTAAAACTGTGGGGTTAGTTGGGCAACTGTAGCTCAACTAACCCCAACCTGAAATTTTAAAGGAAAAGTAAAATTATTAGAAAACCGGTTAGAATTATATCCAAAATCTTTATACATAATTAAACTGCAATAAATTTACTTAAGATTTACACTTACCTGATTGTGAACGGAATACATTTAACTATCACAGATAAAATTGTCTGGCTTGCAATTATTTTACTTTTTAATCACAAAATAAACAATGCGCACGGATACTTTTCTCGATCGCCGCGTCACCACTAGTGGTGGCACAATGAGTTCCCCTCGCGCAACCCCTTCTTTATGCTATTTAATGCTTTCGCGTGCGGTCGGTAGTTTTTGAGATCTTTTGATTGCCCAACTTACCTTTATGCTCAACTAACCCCGCCCTACCCTACCTCTATTTTTTACAATATCGAAAGTTTGTTAAAAAATAAAAATAACATTCAAATATGCAATATTGATCATTAAAAAAAAACTTTTATATATTTTTATGCAGTAATGGTGAAATTTAAGTTTGTACATTAGTGTATACATATTTTAAAATGTAATATGTAAAGAAAGCTTAAGAACCGTCAAAACAACGAAAAGTCAAAGAAACGCTCGTTATCGCCAAAAAAAAATGTTTTTTTGAAAATGAACGGGAACTCATGTTTGAAAGTTATTTTTAATCCCAAACATCCTTTTTTAATAAAAATTTTGAATGTTATGAAGAATAACGGTACTATACTCTTAAGCAAAACTCACATTTTTTGACATACCTCTTATTACCACTGCAAACAATGAATTTGTGATGATTGGATTTTAGGCTCTTGACCATGCAGAACTTTTTATAAAGAATAACTTTTTTCATAAAGTCAATAATAAAAAGTTTTCTATATGGTGTGAACTTAAGTGGATATGCTGTATATGAGAGGCCTAGTGCCAAAGTGTACATTCTCCGTCTATTTGATTTAGGCAAGTTTTTAGAAATTTGTACTACTCAGAAATATGTCTGGTCGTTAAAAGATGTACAGGGTGGCCCACCATATTCGACACGGTCTGTAGCTGGATAACCATGGGGTTTTTAAAAAAGTGAATACTGAAACATAGACAGGTGCAATTAAATTAATTTTATTTCAACAATATAAATGCTTAAACTTTAAAATTTGTTACAGGATTAGGAAAAGTCTGCCTTATCATACGTGGGTCATATCAAGATCATAGATTATACATGGTGATCAAAAAATAATTTCAATTTTTTAGAATGTCAAATAGCAATATCTCTCTTATTTTAAATGGAACACCCTGTATTTTTTTACACTACATAATGACAAATCAAATACTCTTTCAAATGGTATATAGGTTGCCTATAACTATCTTTTATACTTTTTTAGTAAATTTCGTTTTAACATATTTTTATTCCAAATGTCTATTTAATTTAAGTAGGCTGTGATATAGCCAAAGAGAAACTATTATTAATCTTTGATATAGCTATGCCTATTTACTAAGCCGTTATTGCAAAATGTAAATTTGTTTGAAAAAGCACAGAATTAAAAGATTTTGTATTATCTGCAACTATTTTTGAAATTCACAGAAAAAAATCATTAGTTGCGTATAATGCTACTTTCAATAACACTTATTTCAGCTAAATGAGGTAATGATAAAACTTGTGTTTTTAAACAATCCTACTAACGCCTCTGGTCAGTTATGACGACATTCTGTGACCTATAACTCGTTTTTTTTTCCATAATCCATAATCACTTTGCCAAATTTTTTAAAGCTACTATTAAGGTAATCAGATGGTTTCTCCTGGAATATTTTTCAGAATTAACTCTAGACTAAAGTAAATCATTTTTTTCACATTCTACCAGTATTATATCATCTTGTTGTTGCAGAAAAGGGTTTTTATTTAAAACTCATTAAAATTTCTTTTAAACTGACTAAAACACTAGTAATCGATAAATGGTCGTTGTTACTTTCTTAAGAAAAATATTAATGGCTGCTATGTCACAGCCAACTTTAATTTAAATAAACATTTGGACTAAAAATTTGTAAAAACAGATTTTACTAAGAAAGCACAAAAGATAGGTATAGGCAACCTATACACCATTTAAAAGAGTATTTTATTTGTCATCATGTGACGTAAAAAAATACAGGGTATTCCACTTAAAATAAGAGAGATATTGCTATTTGATTTTCCGAAAAATTGAAATTATTTTTTGATTACCCTGTACAATATTTGATATTGATATGACCTACTTATGATATGGCTGAATTTTTCTAATCTTGTTACACATTTTGAAGTTTAAAGAGTTTATAGTGTTAAAATTAAATTAATTTAATTGCACCTCTGCATTTTGAAAAAAAAAATCAAATATCATAAAAATGAATAAAATTAGATGCTTGGTACTATTTACAAACTTGAGTTATTTTTTTATGCAGAGTTTATGACCGTCATAAAATATAGGGTGTTCCATTTAAAAAGATATAACTTTGATACGTCAAACTTTTTTGAGACACCCTGTATAGACTAAAATAATTTTATACTGTGACCTTAACCGACCGGTATATGTTTATAGTATTCATTTTTTTTAAAACCCCATGGTTATCCAGCTACAGACCGTGTCGAATATGGTGGGCCACCCTGTATTTATTTTTGGTCCTTTGATATAACACAAGATGTCATTTGTTTTTAAAATGTCATAATGGAAATCATTTTTGCTAAACTAAACATATACTTGTCTCTATATTGTTTTTTTTTTAATTAATGACTATTTAAAAAATCTATTTTTAAATCATAATT
>JACEGR010007499.1:0-48556 GCA_014170235.1 Listronotus bonariensis
AATAAAAAAGTTTTCAATATGGTTCAAGATTAATCTACTATACGGTAATGTTGGTTTTTAATAAAAACCTAAAACTCAATATTTAGGGGACTATTTAATTACATGTGTTAATTAAGGTACGAAGAAAAATTTTAAAAATTTATTTACTGGGTGGCCTACCATATTCCACACGGTCTGTAGCTGGATAATCATAGGGATTTAAAAAAAAGTGGATTGGGAAACATATAGGGATCGAATAAGGCCACAGGATAAAATTAGTTTAGCCTATACCGGGTGTCTCAAAAGTTTGACGTATCAAAGTTTAAGATTCTACTTAAAAAAATAACTTAAGTTTGTTTATAGTACTAAATGTCTAATTTTATTGGTATTTGTAATATTTGAATTTTTTGAAAAATGCAGAGGTGAAATCAAATTAATTTTACTTTAACACTATTAACAATTTGAATTTTAAAATTTGTTACAAAATAAGCAAGAGTCTGCCATATCATACGTAGGTCATGTCAAAGTCAAATAATGTACAGGGTGTTCAAAAAATAATTTCACTTTTTCAGGAAAAAATCTCATATTTTAAATGGAATACCTTGTATTTTATTACACCATAATATGGTGAGCCACCCCGTATTAAGAAAAAATCACTCGTTACGCAAATAGGGCCAGGTATTTTTTGTAATAACTTAAAGAAAAGGCTTTTAGGATAAGCAAATAGGTTTTTGTGATGTGGGTGTTTTATTACATCACTACTTAAAAGGTCTTTTAAAAACGTTTACAAATATAACAAATTTAATCCAGATTCGCGGGAGCGTTTCAAGCCAAGTTTAAGCAAAGGAACTGGCTACAGCGCTGAGTGTTATATTACACTTACCACTTGATGCCACTTTGACCCCTCCATAACACAAAACCTATTTAACGTAAACACATAAAACTATGTACATACGTGTTTAATTATATCCATAAGGACGACTAGAAGACCAAATTTCATGAAACTAGCTCAAACGGTTAAAGTAGTCAATAATCACTAACTGACTGAAATCTGCAGACTGTCCACGGATTGGGTTTACAAGAGGATAAATAAACCAAAAATTTCATTTTTCGGAAAAAAATATTCATAAACATTTTGCTTGTAAAAAAACTATGATTCACAAAAAGGAAATGTTGATTTTGTATACAGGCAGGGCTGTCGAGAGCCGTGCAGGGCCCCGGAGCAAGTAAAAGTTACGGCC
The DNA here is from genome assembly GCA_014170235.1 of Listronotus bonariensis. Lineage (NCBI taxonomy): Eukaryota > Metazoa > Arthropoda > Insecta > Coleoptera > Curculionidae > Listronotus > Listronotus bonariensis. The sequence continues at coordinate 1,221 of JACEGR010007499.1, forward strand.
CCCTAATTATCCAAAAAATAGGCACCCTAAAAAAGTTCTTACTCTATTCCTTCATTTACGTTTTTCATCCCCTCCCCCATTCAGTCCGGACCCTCACAATCAGTCCGGGACCCGGTAATTTGTACCGCCTTCAACGCCCTCTCGGCGGTTCCGTATACAGGGTTTGCAAAAACTTAAAAAACAAGGCTTTTCTCCAAGGGTAAACTACCTTTATTTTTCATTTTTATGCAAAATATTATAACTCCCTTATTTTGGAAAAAGGCTTGATCACATTCGTTTTTAGCTACAGCTGAAAATTGTGTTATGTGGATATTAAGAGGAAGCAGCGTGTTATAAAAGCAAAGTATGGAGGTTTTTTAGGTCATTCTATTAAAAAAATTAAAATAATAATTTTTATAGCTTCAAAATCATTTTCTTGAAACTTTTAATACCCCTGTAACATTGATATTTTCATTTAAAATTAAAAATACGGATAGTTTACTCTTGGAGAAAAATAATGTTTTCAAGTTTTTTCAAGCAAAATTTTTTGTTGGGAATAATTTTTTCTTGAAGAATTACATTTTGTATCCATTTGTTCTCTTGTAAACCCCATCCGTGGACAGTTTGTAGATCAAAACCTAACCCACTTCCAGATGACTTAGAAATATGAAATTTGGAATCGAGCTGGGCAATTGTGTGTAAGCGTAGGAAAAAATCGGAAAAAAGTTAAAAAATGAGCGTGTAGGGTCCCCATAAAAAAACAGTGGACTTGGCTAACTTAAGCATAAACAGGAAGTGTGTTATAAAGGTAGCAGATAATAAATAGGCAATGCGCATAGTTATTTCTAACGTTTAAAAAAATATAGACAATAGCTTAGCAAAGCGAACTATGCAGCGGAAACGCAAGTAAATATATTAAGTCTAAATACCTGCCTATTTTCTTTAAAAAAGTAATGATATTTCACCAAAAACATAAATGTAAAAAGGTGAGCCAAATTCAATACTAAAATTATGCTTGGCCGTATTCCTAGTTCGGTACAAAATTTAAATAATACATATTTATAGGAACAAAATAACAATATGAAGAAGTATGAAACTCTATTTATTTGTTTTATTGGATACCTACTATAACAATTGCTGTTATTTATCAGAATAAAAAAATATTTAAATAAGTTGAAAAACTCTAGAAAATGACTGATGAACTAAGCACTTACTACTACAGTTTTATTTAAAAGAAGTTTACCTTATTATTTGTCTTGAGTTTTTGTAGTTCATAGAGTAGACAGTAGATAAAAATCTATAAAACTTTTTTTTTCTATCTTTTTTGTTATCATTGTAAGTAGGTAGCAACATCTAAATAAAAACCTATACTTTAAACAAATCGGTACTGTTTGGTTTGGTATGAAAAAATAGCAGTTTTAATATCCTAACGATTTACCTATAGTAAGGATAATTTATTATTCCTGGCCCATCCATTCTCCCATTTTTCCATGTTCCATAATGAGTTACATTTACAGCTTTGTAAGTATAACTACCCAATCCATGTCTTAACCCTTTGTACCAGAAACCTTCGTATGTGTCACCATTAATATAGTAGTAGGTGCCTTGTCCATGTTTAAAATCTTTACGCCATTGCCCAACATATTTTGAACCATCCGGATATAGAAATTGTCCCTGGCCATGTTTTAACCCCTTTCGCCAGAAGCCGTCGTATCTTGCTCCATTTTTAAAACAGTATAAACCTGTAGCAAATATGGGTTTAAAATAAATATAATAAATACATGAGGGAAGTTTAAATATGACCAGGATTTTATCCTGGCCGCAATTCGGTCTTAACATTCTCGCAGTAGTGTATTCAGGTGGGCATAATCCCATAGTCATTTTACTCCTTTCGTTTAGAACGCCGAATAGTTAACTATTTTATAAATGAGTATTAAACCAATCTGTGTTTAATTGGTGTTTAGGTAGAATCGTACAAAATTCACAATTTTACCGCGAGGGAGACGTCTAAAAATTTCAACAATCAAAAATCAAGATTGACCTGATAAACGATCTTAATCTTGCTATAAAAATGACTGCCGTTAAAAACCAATAAATGTTATAAATGGTAGCCTCAGGGAAATTATTCAATTCCATCTGTATTCTACAGAAGTGCCTGCAAGACGGAAACCTAGATATCTGACTATAAAAAACCAGCGACCTGTTAAAGACCTGCAGAGCGTCTCGGGCTATATTGTATTTGTATCCATGCTGCATCGTTTCGTCGTAGTTTACCATTAGTGCCAGGGCCAGCAATAAAATGGACTTGGATAATAACCCTTTTAAAATATATTTAGGGGTTCCTTTTGACGAGCCTATTACGAATATTCATACCGCCGTCGCTTTAACCCAGCCTGTAAATTTTGACTTGTCGCGGGTGTCGGACTTGGCGAACCCGTCATTTTTTTGTCGGACAAGTTAGCCACAATATTTTACATATAATTTTGAAACATTGTACCAAAACTGGTAAGGATTACAGTTACGAAATCTGACAACTTATCTGTCATAAATCGGGAACATTAAATCTATTATTTGTATTGATGTAAATCCACAAGAATAGTCGTAGAAAAGTATAGTATGTAACTCACACGGAAAACTCATTCCCCTCTCGCAGTGGCGTAGCTAGGTCAGCGGGGCCCCGGGGCAAAAAACAAAAGTAGGTCCCTTATCCCAAGAAAAGTGAGAATCAAAAAACAAAAAAGGTCGTCACCTTTTTTACGTGCATTCACACATTTAATTTTCCTTTTCACTCTTCACTACTAAGCCCGGGGGCCCCTCTCAACTCCAAGGGGCCCCACTCAGCTTGGGGGCCTCGGGGAACTGCTCCGCCTAGCCCCATAGCAGCTACGCCACTGCTCGTGGGAATTGAGTAACATTCCGTGCTCGTCCCATAATGTACTTTCATAAAAACGTTGTAATACCTTTTCCATGTCTCTTTCCATGGTAATATTCTCCTTCGTAAATATCTCCATTTGGCAAAAGTGCACTGCCCCAACCATGGCGATCTAATTGATCATCTCTTCCACCCTCATATTCCCCATATGGATATCTTTCTTTACCTTCTCCTTCTTCGCCTGCCTTTTCACTTTCAAAATCATCGTCTGACATGTTTGACAGTTTTATTATATCCGAATATATCAATATTACCTGTTGTTACACTATTTTCTGGTTAACAATAAAACCTTAACCTGTAAAAAGTAATTATTTATACAGGGTGTTTCTAAACAAATGGCCAAAATTTTAGGAGTTGATTTTTCATCAAAAAAATAATAAAAATCTTCATATGAACATATGTTCTAAACGTCTTAGTTTTTAAACTACAGGGTGTTAAAATCTTCAAAATAAATGTGTATTTTTTTAAATATCTCAACTATTCTTTACCTAATTTTGTTTTAATTTGGCAATATTATTAATGACATTAAGGGGGTAACTTATTACTAACTTAATTACATTTAGTAAGTCCGGTGGCGTCTCGAGAGGCAACTAAAGGAATATTTCCAACAAAAAAACGTACGCCACTGACTGTAGCAAGAAGATTAAGCAAAGAAAAATACTGCTTTTATGTTTCTTAATTTTTTCCGTATCTTGTTTAGTGTAAGAAAAAAATAAATTTACCTAATTGCATATTTTTAGACCATAAAAGAAGCATTGCGGGATCTTTTTCTTTTAAAATTAGGTTTTATAATTTTTAATTAGCAATTATGTAACAAAAATAATAAATACTTATTTAAGTAAGGTTTATATCCAGTATATCAGTTTTTACTAAAATAAATATTTTCACACTTTTTTCGTTTTTTGAAAATTTTAACACTCTATATCTCAAAAACTAAGACGTTTAGGACATATGTTTATATGATGTTTTTCTTATTTTTTGATGAAAAATCACCTCCTAAAATTTCTGGCATTTGTTTAGAAACACCCTATATATTTTATACTGAAGATGGGTACGACATAAACCCGGCTTTAGGCGGTTCGTGGTGTGGAACGCGAGAAAAGATATACAAGGTGTTTCCTAACTACGGTACGAAAAAAGTTCATATGAATATACAAGGTGAGGATTTTAAAGTGTTACAATGCGATATATCTAAAATGTGTTGCACGATTTTAACAAAAGTTGGTATGGGTAACAAGTAGCAAGGGGGACATACTCTGACGTAGTACTTAAATTTTTACCTCCTCCAGTTTTTGACGGGTGGGGGTAACTTCAGAATTTTAAATGGAAAGGTGTAGTTTTTTCTATGAAATTTTAATCAGCATAAAAAACTACATAAGTGTACAAAAAATTACTTCATTTGCTTTACGGGTTGCATACTTATCAATAATCAACTTTTATTTTAAAAATTTTAGTTTATTCTTCGTCAAAAATTATGTATGTAAGCAGAAAATTGTTGCATTTGGTAGTTACTTAGGTTACGACCTACTCTGTCAAGTAGTGACATTTGTGTCAAAAATATCTCTAGTCTCTCTTCAGATCTCTTCAGATATGGAGCAAAACTACGACATTGAGATCAATATGTTATTAATTTTGGGTGAATGTAGGAAGAATTACCGGGAAGCTGCACAATTGTGGGCTGTCAGGTTTCCTGCTATTCCTAAGTCCCACATGGCATTTAAGAGGCTGGAAGACCGAGCTCGCAATACTGGAAACCTTCGTGCCAAAAGAGAATTCGGTGACGAACTAAAACCAGTGAAGACATGGCCGTTGGAATTTTGGGCGCCATTAATTTAAATCCCCACGTTGGTTCCAGAGAACTTGCTCAAGATTCGGGAATGTGTCAAAAATCAGTACTAACTATTTTACATTCCTACAATTTTCACCCTTATCACGTTAGTCTTCACCAAGAACTGTACGGCGAGGATTTTCAAAATCGAGTAACATTTTGTACCTGGTTAAGGATGAAGATTCAAGAAAATCATGCTTTTTAACACAAGTGATTTTTTCTGATGAGGCTACGTTTACTAATTGTGGTCAGGTAACTATTTATTTGCCACTAGGATATTTTTGCATTTGGTATTGCAATTCGCATTAATTTTCTGCTTTTAATTTAAGGTCAATAGACACAATATGCACTATTGGGCAGCTGAAAATCCACACTGGATTAGGATGGTGCCAAATCAGCATCCTTGGTCAGTGAATACCTGGTGTGGTATTGTTGCAGACAAAGTAATTGGCCCACATTTTTTTGATGGCCCACTAAATGGGGAAATGTACAATAACTTTTTAAATAACAATTTGCCGCAGCTTCTAAATGACAATGGAATTAGGCAAGAAGAAGTGTGGTTTCAGCAAGATGGTGCTCCACCACACTTTGCGCGGCAAGTACGAGATTCTCTGAATTACATATTTGGAGACAGGTGGATTGGGCGAGGTGGTCCTGTAAACTGGCCTGCTAGATCTCCTGATCTGACCCCCTTAGATTTCTTTCTATGGGGATTTATAAAACAAAAAGTTATGGCTACATCACCAACCACGCCAGAAAACATGAAAAACCGTATTCGACAAGCTTGTACATTAGTAACTGCCGACATGTTAAATCGTGTGCGCAACTCCTGTCAAAAAGAATTTTGAAATGTTTAGAAGTCAACGGAGGCCACTTTCAACACCTTTTGAAGCATAACCAGCGTTAATTTTAAATATTCTAATTAATTTATTGTTTCGTTTATTATTTCCTTAAAAATTCGTTACTAGGCAACCAGTAAAGCAAATGAAGTAATTTTTTGTACACTTATGTAGTTTTTATGCTGATTAAAATTTCATAGAAAAAACTACACCTTTCTATTTAAAATTCTGAAGTTACCCCCACCCGTCAAAAACTGGAGGGGGTAAAAATTTAAGTACTACGTCAGAGTATGTCCCCCTTGCTACTTGTTACCCATACCAACTTTTGTTAAAATCGTGCAACACATTTTAGAGATATCGCATTGCAACACTTTAAAATCCTCACCCTGTATGTCCGGACTTGCTTCAGTTCTAAGAGGAGTTAAAGTTAAAAAAGAACGGTATTTTTTAAATGTCTTCTAAACGCTTCAACCGGTTTAGCTAAAATTTGGTACATCTATTGATTGTAATAAGGTGCCTGTAAAGCTGTTTTATTTTTGTCCCTTCAAAAACAAAATACAAAGAAAATAAAGGAGACTAAGAAGTGCATTTTTAATTGCTTAATCAAAAATTTATATATAAAAACTTTATATCTAACTTAATTTTCGAGAATTTCTTCATAAAAAGCCACTGAATAATCCTAATCTAGGTAGAGCTTTACAAGCGCCTTAATAAATTAAATTAGTGTTTCAAATTTTATCTAAATCGGTTAAAAGGTTTTTAGGATCTTTAAAAAATATTGACTTTTTTACAAAAAATTTAACGTATCTCAGAAATGAAGTCCGGACATATGTTTATAGGAACTTTTTGCATAAAAAGACATAAAAAATTACTCCCTTAAGTTTTGTACCGTAGTTAGGAAACACCCTGTATAACAGGGAAAAAATGGCAAGACTGGGTAAAGTCAGCATATGTTGTCGGCTGATGATCAATTCAGTGGCGTCTAAAATTGGTTCTTTTTGTTTTGGGTTCATTTAAGTGTTTTAACTTAATATGTATGTCTCCGGCACTGGTGTTGTTTTTCTTTTGGGAGAAGTTAAAAAGTTAATTTAACTTTTTTAAACTTAACTACCTCAAGGTTATTTAATCAGTTTGCATTTTCCTAAAGCCGCGTTCAGACTTGAAACAATTCTCCGTGTTGCTCCACGCCGCCTATCCTGACACATACCGCGGGCGTGGACGTGGACGGAATTCATATTGTTTTAAGGGTTTGGCGAATGATTCGCCGGTGATTCAGAGCTTGTCGGTTTTTTGTCGTCAAAGAAGCGCGCAAACGGGTTGGTTAGTTTGGACGGATGTTTGGCGAATTGTTGCAAGTCTGGACGCGGCTTAATACCTACCTTTAAATTGAAACAAGATCACACAATCATACAATTTTTTATAGTATAAGATTGCAATACGTTCGCTACCAATTTCAGACGGACCTCTATTAAAAATATAGTTTGATCATTTTTATCTGACTCTAAACGCTCTCTCATATCTTGTTTGCTTAACGGGCTGTTGCTAAAACTGAATTCTAATAAATTTTTGTATTTTTTAGCCTACTGTTCAAAGTACTGGATTCAATGTGAACATACCACATCGTTTTATCGTACACAACTACAAGCGCTTTACGTTTTGCGATCATTGTGGTTCCTTACTTTACGGCCTGATAAGGCAGGGTCTACAATGCGAGGTATGCTCTCTCAACGTGCACAAGAGGTGTCAGAAGAACGTTGCCAACAACTGTGGTATCAATACAAAACAGATGGCCGAAATACTTACTGCTATAGGTAAACCTGAACCTTTACCTCCGCATAGTTGCTTCACTGTGTTTTTGCATGGTATGTTTATTTTTTGCTTTTTTTATTTTTTTAGCTATTTTTATATTTTAATTGCAATGAAGCTATACTATTCATGACATACACACATACATAAAAAGTAGATCTATGCATTAATATTGTTTTAAGTAAGTTACCCTTTTGTTAACAGCTTTATTAACTTTATTTATTAAAATGAATTATTAAATAAAACATATTTTGCTTAGTAAATAAATAGTATAAAAATTCGGTGATCGAAATTACCATTTATCATTTGCATTTGGTTAATCTTAAAAGTTCATTTAGTGACATCTTATTTATTTAATCTGATAGTTTCTGATAGAAATTACTTTTATTAAAAAATCTTACGATTATGATGCAATCGTATCTCCCTGTTATTCATGTTACCGTATTATACGAATATAAGAACTTAAAAACTATATTTATATTTCGGGCACTTAAAACCGCTCCAACTTACACACGGCTTAGGCGTCACCTCCAGCAAACAACCCATCTTTAAGAGATCTTTTTTGCCCCCGTCCATACGGCTCTGCCTATGGCTACAATTTGGACACTATCATTAATTTTAGGCGAAGAACCAATTCTAAAACGGTATTTACCAATCGGTTATGTTGACGTTAAACAATGTAATATACGTCAAAGTTGTCACCAATTATTACCGCGATTATAATTGGTTAAACGCCTAAAATTGATATATGACTTAAAAGAACATGTCAAGAAAAATGTATTACATTGGTTTAAAAAGTCAGTTTCCCTAGTTACCACAATAAAAAATGTATTTTATTAGTTGAAAAGGTTAGTAACCACAGTTATTTACTAGGTATTTTTCCAAATATAAAGTGCTTAGAGTTATAGAGTTTAAAACGTGACATTCAAAAGTCAGTTTTATTCACGACAGTCAATTGTCGATGAGTAAAATTAACCGCGGATGGGAACAGGGATTTTTACCTGGCAACACTATACAACAAAGAAAGCAGTGGCTTAAAGTGCTAAGGGCGGCTCCCCCCCGCCTCTTCTGTTTTTGCGCCCGTCAATCAGTGGCACACCCATAAATTTTTCCTGGAAGGGCTTCAGCAAGTCAATTCAGCAAATTTTATTAATAATCAAAACAGAAAACTCAATTTTCAAATTTAATAAAATTATATACGTATATAAATTTTACACCATTGCAACTAATAGCGCCGGCGCTGAAAAGTCATTTAGTCATTTACGTAAAATAAAGTCATATCAAAGGACCACTATTGGCAAACAGAGGCTAAACGATTTAGCCATAATAAGCATCGAGTCAGATCATGCTCTTGATGTTGACTTTAAAACAGTTATAGATAAAATGAGAAGTCAGGCGTCTTCTGTTTTAAAAAATATTTGTTTAATTTAATACTTTTAAAGTGCGTTTTGCTTTAGTTAACTCTTATTTTATATTTGAATTTGTGAAAATATATTTTAAAAACCGTTTCTTTATATTTGTAAGTTTTTAAAATTCGTTTTGTTTTTTTTTTGTATTTGTTTTTGCAGAAATATATATTTTTAAATTGTTCTTTTATATTTATAAATTTTTAAAGTGCGTTTTGTTTTAAGTTGTATTTTATATTTGTCTTTGCAAAAATATATTCTAAAAATAGTTTATTTTTACAGTATGTCTACGTAAGTTGGCGGCATATGGGTAACTTTTTAATTATTAATTTTACAAAAAAAGTTATTCTCTATAAAAAGTTCTGCATGGTCCAAAACCTAAAATGCAATTATCAGATATCAAATTGTCAGTCATGTACGAGGTTTGGCCAAAAATGTAATTTTTTCTCAAGAGTAAAGTACCTGTATTTTTGCTAATATCGCAAATTGTTATAAAAAAGATGTTAAAAATTAAAAATTACTTTTAAATGTGCAATTTTGTTCATTTCCAAAAAAAACAAAAATTGTTTTTTTTCTGCGAAAATCGAGAAAATTTAAGTTTGTACATTAGTGCATATTTGGAAGTCATTTTTAATTCTAAACATCTTTTCTTTATAACAATTACAGGTACTTTACTCTTGAGCAAAAATTACATTTGTGGCCAAACCTCGTACATGACTGACATAGTTTGATATCTGATGATTGCATTTTAGGTTTTGGAGCATGTGGAACTTTTTATAAAGAATAACTATTTTTCGTAAAATTAATAATAAAAAAGTTTTCCATATGCCGCTAACTTACGTAGACACACTGTATTCAAAAAATAAAAAAAGTATTGTTTTAATTAAAAAATTATAAGAAGATTATTCAAATTATGAGGTTTTTATTTATAGCCTGGTATGGTAACATTGATATCAAAGGATTTTTAAATAATTTACATTTTTATTTGTACATAGCTCATTAATGTACTTGTCTTGGTGCCAGCAAAAATATTTATTAGTATACTGCTCTATAAAAAGTTAAGGCCGCCCCAATAATAGTTCGCCTGCTGTCTTCGGAATCATACCTTTAAAGTATGTCCTCTTGTAACCTTCCACCCTGGACAGTCTGTAGATCAAAAACCTAACCCACTTCCAGATAAATTAGCAAGATGAAATTTGGAATCTAGATCGTAAGTGGTGTGTAAGCGTAGGAAAAAGTCGGACAATAAACAAGTTCAAAAATAGGGGGGTTGCCATACAAAAAAAAGTTTTGTAATTGTAGCGGTTGAACCGTTGGAAAATGCTTATTGGTATTTCTAACGAATAAGGAAATGTAGACAATAGCATAAAAAGAAAATTATGCAACGGAAACGCAAGAAAAAATATTAAATCTAAATACCTGTCTAGTTTTCTTTACAAAAATAATGCTACCCAGCAAAAACATAAATGTGAAAAACGTGAGCCAAGTTCAATACTAAAATTATGCTAGGCTTTGCCGCAAAAAGTATGGGGATTTAAATGAGTGCTAATTTTATACAAAATCCAAATATATATGAGATCTTAAAGTAGGTTAGATTTGACTTGGCCAGTTTTAGTCCCAGAGCTAGTGAACCCTTTGAGTAACGTCGGACGTCAGCCCTGCACATCATCACCCTTGTAATGCGAGCCAGGTTTATTTATATATTAAATAAAATATGTGCATACAATTTTATTTAATGGTAACATCAGAGACAACGTTTATTATTAAGGAATATTAAATTGAATGTTTGTTTTTTTTGTAATAATCTGGGTAAAATAAAAATAAAAAAGAATTTATTTTAAATTTTTAAAAAGTTAATTATGTCAAATAAATATTAAAATAAAATATTTTCATTTATAAAAAAGGGAATTATTTTTATTAGTCGCAAGTCAGCTAAGTTATTAAAAAATATATTCAAATATTGTTTTTATAAATATTAAAAAAGATTTTAACTGTTAAATTTTATTTTAAGAACTTTAAGTAAAAATTAAAACTCGGTTCTAGAATAAAAGAAAAATAATTCTAAGTTACTTTATAAAAATTAAAAGATAATTAAATGTAGTCACTTAGCACAAACACCCGCTAGTTAATAGGATTTGACCGGACCGAGAGCACACTTGATTAAAACTAAAAGTGTTAGATCCAAATCAAACACCAAGAGACCTACCAAATTCAAGATTTTGCTAAGAGAGGGAAATGTGACTTTAAAGTTAATGTAATTTCAATGTTTATTGTTGAATGTACTTAAGTAACTAAAAAGCTTTTAAGGATTCCATTATTCTGGATTTTTCGCTATTGTTCCAAAACACCTCGTATAAAAACACGTGCCTTCGTTTTTATACCTTTATTAACAATGTAACATAACTATGGTTACAATAACGGCAAAATGTAAAATTGTCAATGTCTCGAACTTTACAGCACAAAAGTCGAATCCGTACTAACTCGATCGGAGGTTTCCCGTCGCCCTTTTATAGTATGGTGGAAGAGTAAAGAATGATCTAGAATCTTCGAGAAATATCGTGAAAATTCCATAGTACAGGATGGCATAAAAGTTCTCAATGGATAATTCGGACGTTTTCGGAAACCTTCGAAACTGATGAAAGAACTTGGAAAATCTAAGATAAATTATTCAAATAAATTATCAGACTAAATTAAAAGGTCCTAACTTTATAAAATTCTATAAACTAACACTTATTTTTAATGTCCGTAACACTATATAATTGATTTTTGACAGATTAAGGCCAAATTTTGAAAACCTGAATCCAATAACAATTAATCATAGGTAATTGCCAAAATCACTTAGTTGGTTAATGAAAGTGGTCTATTTAAGCATTTTGCTCTCAAAGAGGCAAGTCAGTTCTTATCCCAAGTTCGTGCGGTTTAAGTTAGTTCTCATCCAAAGTTTGTGCGGTTCAAAACTTGAATTCCAGCCACCATCCGATGGTACGAGGGTGCCATTTAATTAAAAAGTAGTTAATTCCAATCCAACGTTCGTGCCGTTTAAGTCAACTTACAGTCGTGCGATTTAAGTAAAGTATCACCCGAAGTTCGTGCAGTTTTGAGTAAGGGCTAAGAAAATTTGTAAATATATTTTGTTACTGAAGTTTAAAGTGTTTGACGATTTTCTTTTGGATGCGGGTTATTTTACTTAGAAAAATAAGAAAAAAGTAAGTGTAGCGCGGCATTTAAATGTTTTTAGAAGATAACTGTTTTAAGAATATTTTTAGACTAGCAAGTTTTTTTTTCAATATTTGATTGTAACTTTTAGTGGCTCCAAATTTTTATTGTGTTAATAAATTAAATTTAAAAAGTGACTTGGTGGTTTAACTGAAAAATAATAAAAAAAGAACCTTTTCGTTCAGACAAAAGGTGAAAATCTGAAGATCAAAATTTCCTTTATAGAACTTGTATTTTTTTAATATCTAAATTTTATAAAAATAAATTAAATAATTATTTTATCAATAACATATATTTTTAATAGCAAATAAAAACGCTACTTTATAAAATTGGATCCCGAATAAATTTAAATAAAATTGTAGCACCGATTTTGAGGGGTTTTGAATCGGCTAGCACTACACCCTGTATATTTTGAATGTAAAAAAACTTGGATCTGTAAGCTTGAAATTTTTCTAGGATTTAATTCATTCATCGGAAGGTTTTAAAAAATTGACAGGTTTTTTGATAAGCACAAGTACCTGCCAGGCAAACTGAAAGACGTGGCAAATTTCGATGGCCATATTTCCAAAACTAATAAAGTTAGATGTACCAAGTCAGACCTAATGTGGTGTTTTCTTTAAGCTCTTTTAACGGTGATACTGGTAATAATATACAACAGGGTGGAAAAAAAAGTTTTTTTTTGTATGAGGCACCCTGTATATTATATAACAATTAAAAGATCTTAAAAGAGCTTTAAGAAAATACCACATTAGGAAAAACTAACTTTATTAGTTTTGGAAATATGGTCATCCAAATCAGCCACACCTTTAGTTCGCCTGCCAAGTACTTGTGCTCATCGAAAACGCCCGTTAGTTTTTTCACACCTTGCTATGATGACATTGATGAGCTAAATCCTAGTAAAATTTCAAGCCTACCGCTCAAAGTTTTTTTTTAACTTTCAAAAATATACAGGGTGATGATGTGCAGGGCTGATGCTTGCCAGATAATTGTCGTACTTAGCATGCTATGACTCATCACTATACAAATTTCTAGCCTTACAGGCCCAACGTTACTCGGAAGGGCTCACTAGCTTTTCTACTATTTTATCAAAATTAAAAAAATGTTTAAATAGGTTAAATAACTTTATAAAATGACTGATGTAATAAAAACTGGCCAAGTCAAATCTAACCTACTTTAAAATCGCATTCATATTTGGATTTTGTACAAAACTTGGCACTCATTTAGATCTCCATTCTTTTTGCGGCAAAGCCCACAGCCAAGTATAATTTTAGTATTGAACTTGACTCACGTTTTTCATATTTATGGTTTTGGTGGGATTTACTACACATTGTGTTCACAAAATAGCATACACGAGTTTTCAAGGCATAACTACCTACAAACTGCTTGTCACTGCCGTCTGTTAGTTTCCCCAAACATGTAAAGCGACATGCAACACTATTATGGTCTCCTGTTTCCCGTCTTATCTTAAGGTCGCATACCTTTAATGGGATGATTCTGGGTCTATAAACGGCTTAACAAATATATATACAGAATAAATCAGAAGTCTGACAAAGTTCATTTACTTGATATCTATAAAGCTTTTGACATTTATTTATCGGTATTTAGGGTGGTCATTTATAAGTCGGCAGTATTGCTAACTTTTTTTTATTGGAGATACAAAGTCGGTTAAATTAGCAAAGAAGTCGGATTTTTCCGCTGATTAACGTGCTGCCAACAAAAACAATTGAATAACGGGTTTTTGATTTATTGCAAAAAATATACTTTTTCTCAATGGAGCACTCTGTATATTATATCACTATTCGAAAGATCTATTAAAGACCATTATTAAAAAGTCCTCATTTGTTATAAATAATTTTTATTAGTTTCGGAAATATGGCCATCGATCGTCGGGAATTTGATAGTAAACTGGCATTTTTAAATAGAACACCCCGTATATTGCATCACCATTAAATATATATTTTAAGGAGCTTTAAAAAATACCACATTTGATATATGATATTATAGTTTTGGAAATATGGCCATCCAAATCTGAAAATTATGTTAAATGCTTATTATCTCTACAGCTCCAAGCTATGAGCACTATGTTTAGTTTGGGGTTTAGTGTCGAAGATAAAATAGACATTATATCATTTAGTTTTTAGATTTGAATGACCATATTTCCAAAACTATAAGAGATAGACATATCAAATGTGGTGTTTTCTTAAAGCTCTTTAAAATATCTTTTTAATAGTGATGCAATATACAGGGTGTTCTATTTAAAAATGCCAGTTTACTATCAAATTCCCGAGGATAGCCATATTTCCGAAACTATTAAAAATTATATATAACACATGAGGACTTTTTAATTGGTCTTTGATCGATCTTTCGAATAGTAATATAATATACAGGGTGTTATATTTAAAAAATATATATATTTTTTGCAATAAATCAAAAACCCAATGTTCAATTGTTTTTTCTTTGGCAGCACGTTAATCAGCGAAAAAATACTACTTCTCCAATAATAAAGAAATTAGCAATAGTGCAGACTTAAAAATAATCACCCTCTATAGCCAGGAATAAGCTTCATATTTCAAAATTATTTTGATTTATAAAGGGTTGATAACAACAGCGTGAATCAGGCCTTTCAATACCTATACATTTTCTCAAGGTTGCTCTATAGGGAAGTCAAGTAGTTATTAGCAATATTTTAAATTTTCGATTTTTTTTTCAATTTAATTTTATCGTTAAATTGTAGTAGATAAAAACTATTTAAAACAAAGTAAGTCATAGTATAACTGTGAGTATTGTGTTAAGTTTATAAATTTTTTTTTTTTAAGTCAGAATTAACCATAGGGGTTTTCTTATATCTTTTTATGAAAAAAGTTGCTTCATTTCTGAGATACTGGTCGTCAAAGTTATGAAAAAAATGTTATTGTTTTAAATAACTTAAAAACCCTTTAACCAATTTAAATGAAATTTGGTACCCTATTTATTGTAATAAGGCACTTGTAAAGCTCTACCTAGATTAGGATTATTGAGTCCAGAGGCATATCAGTCGGCACCGCAGTTTATATTATTAAGAAAAAAAGTACGCCACTGACTTTTTTAAAGTTTTGATATATTTTTTTTTCAATTGGGCAGTTTAAAATGCAACATCTTGTATTTTCTTTGTATCTCGCTTTGTTTTCGAAAAGGAAAATGAAGCCACTTTAAGGCATTCTAAAAGTATCCATAAACAAGCACATAAAATATATTACAAAATTAAAAATAAACAATTTTGACCTTAGTAAATAAGGAAAAATTACCATTTCCGATAAATTACATTACATGGTTATTTATTTTCAGGCAAATTATTAATAATTTTTGTTTTTTTTTCTCAAAAATGAAGTGATAAACGAAGAAAATGCAAGTGACTAAAAAACTGCATTTTTAATTGTTTAATCAAAAAACAATATTGAATCTTCATGACCAGTGGCATACTTTTTTCTCAATAATATTGGCTGTGGTCCTTACTAAGATGCCACGAAACCCAATAATACTAATTTATTTAAATATCAAAAGTGTAGTCAAGTTTATCGGTGGACACACTGTAGATTTTTCAGAGAGAACCCTGCAAAAGTGAAATTAAAATCTAAAAATATGAATTTTATTAGGTGTCGCAATTAAAAATTTGATTCATAGGCCGATGTTAAAGAATTTAAGTGTGAATGTCACGAAAACCAAAGATTTTTTTAGGTTATTTTATGTTGTTCCACCAACTCTTCTAGTATTATGGTTGACTTTTTAAAAATACTCTGTTTAAAATCTAGAGAGAGAGAGAGAGAGATGTATTGATTAAAGAAGTTTTTTTTAAATAGATACATCATAATGCCTTGCAGCAGGTTCCTGCCTACTATACAGTACTAATGGGAGATTTTAATGCCAAATTAGGACACAAGCAGGACGACAGCGAAACATCGTTAGGATCCCATGGATATGGGAGGAGAAATGAAAGAGGTCAGACTTTACTAAACTTTCTACAACACCACAATTTATGTGCAGTGAACAGCTTTTTAAAAAAGCTCCACAAAGAAAATGGACCTGGTCAAGTCCCGCCGGGGTCACAAAGAATGAAATTGATTTCGTAATAACTGACAAAAAATCCGTTATCCAAGATGTCACAGTTCTTAATAGATTTACAATAGGAAGTGATCACAGGGTTGTAAGAGCAAAAATTAGTATAAACCCAAAGAAAGAGAGACAAAAGTTGATAAGGAAAGATTCAGAAAAGAAGCAAGTGGCAACACAAAATGCAGGCAAATACCAAAAATATCTAGAAGCTAACTTAAGACCCTTAATAAACGTGGAACACAATGTGGACATCGAAGAAACAAACAGGCAAATAGTAACGTCTATAAAAGAAGCAGAAAACAAGTGTTTTGAAGGAGGTAACAGAAAAACAGATAAGTTAAGTAACGAAACCAAAGAACTTATGAAAACAGAAACAAGCTTAAGAACAGGCATTCAATAAACGTTGCACAACTAAGAGAACTTAACAAAGAAATATCAAAAGCTATACGAAAAGATGTAAGAAAGTACAACACAGAAGAGATATCCAGAACAATAGAGGAAAATAAAGGAATGAAAGTATTGAGGACAAAACTATCAGAGGGAAGAAAACAAATATGCAAAATAAGAAGTCACACTGGGAAAATTATAACAAATAGACAGGAAATTGTAAAAGTCGTAAAAGAGTTTTATGTGGAACTATATAAAAAGACAGGACAGTACATCATAGAGCCGAAATTCCAAGAATAAAAAATGAGGGATCAGATGATATTCCCGACATCACCCTGAATGAAATAAAAAACAGTTTAAAGGATACGAAGAACAATAAATCCCCGGGAGATGACGGTATTAGTATAGAGAGTATTAAAATGGGAGGAACAACACTCTTAAAAATATTAGCCAAACTTTATAACGCCTGTCTAAGAAATAGTGTAACACCAGACAAGTGGAACAAGGCAATTGTAATACTGATACATAAAAAGGGAGATATCGCACAGGTCCAAAACTATAGACCAATAAGCTTGCTCTCGCAAATATATAAACTCTTTATGAGAATTATTACCAGAAGGTTAACTAAGAAATTAGAATTCTACCAACCACGAGAGCAAGCAGGCTTTCGTGATGGGTATGGCGTCAATGATCATCTCCAAACAATCAAAACAGTCATTGAAAAATGTGTAGAGTACAACAAACCCTTGGTCCTTATCTTTGTCGACTACGAAAAGGCGTTTGATACAATCGACCATCAGAAAATGTTCCAAGCCCTAGCCGACTGCAGAGTGGACAGTAGATATATTGACGTTATAAAACACGTATATAACAATGCAAGCGCCAGTGTAAGACTTCATGAGGATACTCCCGTATTCAAGACAGAGCGAGGAGTTCGCCAAGGAGACGTTATCTCTCCCAAATTGTTTATAACTCTCCTGGAATATATGTTTAAAACTTTAAATATTGAAAACCTGGGAATAAATATTGATGGTGAAAAGTTAAGTCACCTACGATTCGCAGACGATATAGTTTTAATAGCAGATAACCTGGGGGAAGCAAGAGAGATGTTAAGCGAACTTGAAGAAGCATCGAGGAGAGTAGTCCTAAAAATGAACATCGCTAAAACTAAACTTATGACTAACCTGGTTATTAGTGAAAATATAACGGTTAATAGCCTAAATATAGAGCAGGTACATTCATATAAGTACCTAGGTCATGAAATTCGTCTGGGGAGAGATAACCAAACGTGCGAAATAACCAGAAGAATTGGTTTAGCCTGGGCAGCCTTTGGAAGGCTGGGTCACATTTTAAAAGCTAATATCCCGATTTGTCTTAAAAGAAAAGTTTTCGACCGGTGTGTCTTGCCTGTGTTAACATATGGAGCCGAAACACTAACTCTAACCAAAAGCACAGTAAATAAAATTCGAATCGCTCAAAGAGCTATGGAGCGAGCTATGCTGGGCTTAACTTTAAGAGACAGGGTTCAAAATGTGGAAATAAGAAGAAGAACCAGAGTAACAGATGCCATCGAAAGAATTACTAACCTAAAGTGGAATTGGGCGGGTCACATAGCGAGAACAAACGATAATAGGTGGACAAAAAGAGTATTGGAGTGGAGACCAAGAAATGATGCCTTTCGCAATAGAGGAAGACCACCCACACGATGGTCCGATGATTTAAAACGCATTCAGGGGAATTGGATGAACGTTGCACAGAACAGAGAAAAGTGGAAGTCCTTACGGGAGGCTTACGTCCAGCAGTGGACAAATATGTGGCTGTTTGATGACATCATAATAATTTTAATATATAAAGTTTATGCCACATACAAAAGATGAAATTTCTGTTTTATAGATAGTGAGTAAATGAGCTAATTTATGTGGACGAAATTAAAAATGGCAGTGTTATAAAAAAGTTCGCAAAATCGCAGCCAATATTACTAGAAAACATAACAAGAATTTACAGACCAAATATCAGTCTAATCATGCGACGGCCAAAATATAAATCAGAAGCAACTGTCATCTAAGAAATCATTTTGGTAATATGTGTAAAACCAAAAAGTTTATTTTATATTAATTAGAGTATTATTGTGGTCTGATTGTCATACGTTCTGGTTAGTAGAAACATATGTTTCAATGCTCAGTTAAATGGATTCTGTTTTCATAAATTATGGTGGACCGTAAGAAAAAAAGCTGATGTTATCCAAAAGGTACGTGGCGAAGAAATTCCTCATTTCATCGGCTGAGTAGTAATGCCAGACGGTGCATTGCAAAATGTGCAGTATAAGATACAGTTAACAAGCCATAATCTAAGTTTCAGAATAAGATTAGTAAAAGAGTTACTAACAGCAAAGATTTCGGCTGCTCTACCCTTAAGGCCAGTTTTTGTACATCCTAGCCAGTTCTTATTATGAAAATCACCAAGCAGGATTACGTCGGCCAATAAAAACTGGAACATGATATATAGATGGGGACCAGTCCAAACAGCAAATGACTGTGGTATACTCTTTGTAAAGTGAATTGAGACAACACAAAAATGTCAATTTACTACGTCACGCATTAAAATAAATAGTCTATATCATAGTTGATTAGTCCCCGTAGAGTCCACGTTGATTTGACCAGTTTGTCAGTGAAAATGGTAGGCGGGGTTTAAATCCTACTGGTCTACTTCAAATTTAAACGAACGTGATTGGATAGATATTTTTAAGAGAGATAAGACCTATTTTACTTTCTTTAGAATTCTTGTACCTACAACTAAAAGACAGTGTCGTCTCATATTTATTTTTAATATTTATGAATTTATGATTTAAGGTCCTTATTTAGATTTTTATAAATGTTTTTATCTATTGTGTAAGGTGAAATAGTTTTTTTCTATTTATTATCAGAAATTTGTTTTTAATTTGCCAATAAATTGGCATTTTGGCGGCCATTTTATTTGTGATAAAAGAACGGTCGATTTACAAAAGAATTTCTAGTTTTTATTGTGTCATTAAATACTAATACCTAAAATCCCGTGTAATAATAATATGTACCTTGTCTATATAAGGTGACTACGAACGGGTGTATTCTGAAATGAAGGCTCTTTTCTGGACTCTATAACTCACGAAAAATTGTTTTGGTTAGATTATCTCAAGTTGGGTGCGTCATTGCGCTACTTGGGAGATATATTCAAATTGAACCAGAAATATGGTTGGTTAAATGAATAGGTTCTATAAAATGATATAAATTAATTGAAATATGTTAACAAGATTTTTTAAGAGTTGAAATAAAAAAAAAAAACATAACAGGAAAAGCGGACGAGATTTGAATTAAACCCAATTTGGTAAACTAATTGATTGGGCAAAGGTCTCAATTGCTACAGATTGTGCGAGTCATAGGCGAACCTTAACGGCAATTTTTTGGGGACAAAATAAATAGTGCCAGATCAGCGGCAGAAAGTATCCATTATGGAGGGGCGCGTTTTTGAGGACGAACCTTTTTTTGCTCTTTACTTTTCATTTAAAGTACTGTTTCGTATCACCTCGTATAAAAACACGTGTCTTCGTTTTTATACCTTTATTAACAATGTAACGTAACTATGGTTACAATAACGGCAAAATCTTAAATTGTCACTGTCTCGAAGTTTACAGCACAAAAGTCGAATCGGTACTAACTGATCGGAGGTTTCCCGTCGCCCTTTTATAGTATGGTGGAAGAGTAAAGAATGATCTAGAATATTCGAGAAATATCGTGAAAATTCCATAGTACAGGATGGCATAAAATTTCTTAATGGATAATTCGGGCGTTTTCGGAAACCTTCGAAAGTGATGAAAGAACTTGGAAAAATTA
Source organism: Listronotus bonariensis (assembly GCA_014170235.1). Classification (NCBI taxonomy): domain Eukaryota; kingdom Metazoa; phylum Arthropoda; class Insecta; order Coleoptera; family Curculionidae; genus Listronotus; species Listronotus bonariensis. Next base: position 21,569 of record JACEGR010007499.1, read on the forward strand.
AGGTAAATTATTTAAATAAATTAACAAACTAAATTAAATGATCCTAACTCTCTCAAATTCTATAACCTAAACACATTTTTGAAAGTCTGTAACAGTACTTTTGTTTCCATTATAAATATGGAGAGAGACGCAAACGCTGAAAATACGCGTTTTTGTCGGTGAGGGCCGGTTTTTCTTTTTGCATTTCACTTTTCATTTCTATTATATACAGGGAGAGAGGCGCAAACGACGCACTATGTACGATGCAGTAAAAAATCGTCCGGAAATCAAATAACTCTTGAACGGTATCTTGTAAAAAAATTTCTTTGGTATCATTTGAAAGGTAAGGTTATGTAGAATATAGAAAAATTTGTGAGAATAATTAAATCTTGGCTCTAAAATTCCAAAATAGTGCATTAAAAAAATATATGTGATAATTCAGTCAGAAATAGATTATTTTTCATCTTACTTCTCGCCTTCCATTTATATTGATGTAATATTTTTTTTACATAAAATTCATTTGGATTTTAGGATTATTTGGATATTAATTTGGTCTTAAATTAAAGAAAATGCCTAAAAATTTTAAAAAAATTATTTATAATAATTTATTAATGTACAATTCTGTTTATCTTACTTGTGGCTTTTTATACTGATGTAATATTTTTTGTAGAAAAATGTTATTACATTTATTACAAAATAAACCAATAAATAATAACCAAATAAATTTATGGAAATAAAATATCATAAATAGAAATAGAAGACCAGAAGTAAGATAAAATATAGTCTTTGGCGACTGAATTATGACATTTTTTTTCAATTTTTAAATGCATTATTTTAATTTTTGGAGTTAAGATTTTTCCTGTATTCTACATGACTTTACCTTTTAATGATACCCGAGAAATTTTTCTACCACCTGTTATTCAAAAGTTATTTAATTCCCTGACGATTTTCTTCTGCATTGTATATAGTGGTAATGTTCGCTTCTCTAAAAAAAATCCTTAATCCGGCACTAAAAATAAAACAGCATAATAACCAAACTGAACCAAATTTACTGTAATAACTGGTTGGGCGAATATTTCTATTAAATTGTGAAAACCATAGGCGTTTTTAAACAAAACAAAGCCACAATTGATAAAATAATGATTTAAAACATAATAACCATATTGATACAGGTGAATGCACTCATTATCTTTTTTAAACATAGCCAAATCTCAAATAATTATGTTTATAGGTAATTATTAGCTGCCTTTCCTCGATATTACTGGTCACCCGGCAAAAATAAAAACTAATAATAATTTATTTTATTTTATTTTATATCTTATTTAATATTTTTATAACAGGTTATTATTAATTTTTAATTTACCATAATTGCTCTATTAAACTTTTATTCCTCCGCCCATGCTTAACAAAGAGGCCGCCTTGGAAGTGCTTGAAATTCGGTTTTTTGCTGTCTCAATTGTGATTGTAAAGACTTTAGCAGACTTAAGGAAAAGTTTGAGCCAAGGATCCTTATAACTTGGATGAACAGTTTAGAAAATCATTAACTATACTTACTACCTTATTAGCTTTTTTTTCGTTACATAATATCACATATGTTTATTATCACAGTATCTCTTTTTCCAATTTATATTGGTCATATTATGTATATTGTATAAATATTGTATGCAATATCTTAATGTAATCATATTAATAATTATTTACTATCATACTTTAGGTGTATCACCTGATAATAGTATTCTTGTTGCCGGTTTTTTCTTGTCCATCTTCTAAAAGTATTAAATATCAGCATAAATAGTTAAAATTTAACGTAAGAATTTTTTATTATTTTTTTAAGTAGATTAATATCTTGAATTACGTGCAAATTTGTTTAATTAAAACGTTTACAAGCAACTGCTTTAGAACTTATAAAAAAAAACATTTATTTGAAATTTTACAAATGAAATAACTTAAAAAAAAATTAAATACCCACAGGTAATAATTTAATAATTTGGTATTTAAAAACTTCCATTTCAACACATTTTACAGCTGTGAACGAATGTGGTCAAAGCATTTTCAATTTTAAAAATTAATTAATGAAATAATAAAGTTCACTAAAGTTTCATATTACTATGTTTATCGTTTACAAATATTATTGTATGCAGGGTTATTCACGGTGAGTGTCCTATTAGAAAATCTCGGAAACTACTAAAGATACATTTTTTTTTGGCGCCAAGTTTAAGTACGATTGATCTTTATATGGCAAATATATTATCCTTCTGGGACTTCCGGTTATACCGGAAGTGCGTATCAACTTGCTTATTTTAAATGGAACACCCTATATATTATATCATTTTGGGATTCTGCACAAGATTCTAAGCATCTTTTGTGTATTATGTCCTATTCCGGTTAAAGCGTTTTTGACATATTTAAATTAATCTGTCAAAAAATGGCGTTTACAGACCCAAAAATAATTATTAATTTTTTCTGTAAAAAATCTCTTGTTATTTAATTGGGTATAAAATTCTTGTTTAACAGGACCCAATTTAACAACTTATAAAAATTAAAAAAATAATTCAGGTTGTTAAAAAAATTCATAAAATTCACAAAAGTTTTTTTTTTAATGCAAATTACCATTTTTTTATTTTTATCTTATTTAGCATTAAAAATAAGGGTAAGTTTGTGAAAAGTTGCCTATTTCTAAAAGTTATAGTTTTCGAGATGTTTCTAATCAAATATTTTTATTTGGATTATAAGCTGCAGATTTAAAATTAGGTTATTTAATGTATTCTTAGTTGGCTATGTTGGCGTTGAATGACAGACATTTATTTAGCATTTGATTGACTTTTAATGCTATCATAGCCAAATAAGAATACATTAATAACTTAAATTTAAATCTGCAGCTAATTGAGGCAACTTTTCACAAACGTGCCCTAATTTTAAATGCTTAATAAGATAAAAATATATTATTTGGGGGTTTCCATTAAAAAAATATGACTTTTGTTAGTTTTCCTAATTTCACTTTCAATCTAATTTTTTAAACACCCTGTATTGACATTTTTTAATTTTTCATAAAAACTTGGTTAAATTGGGTCCTACTTAATAAGAATTTTATACCAAATTAAATAATAGGAGATTTTTTAACGGAAAAAATAATTATTATTTTTGGGTCAGCAAACGTTATTTTTTGACAAATTAATTTAGATATGTCAAAACCGCTTAGGATCTTGTGGAGAATCCGAAAATGTTATATTATATAGGGTGTTTCATTTAAAATAGGCAAGTTGATACACACATCCGGTATAACCGGAAGTCCCAGAAAAATATATTTGCCATATAAAGATCAATTTTTAGTAGTTTCCGAGATCTTTTAATAGGACACTCACCGCAAATAGCCCTGTGAATTTTGTAGCGATATTTTTCTCAAAAATAAACAATAAAGGTAGTTTACTCTTGGAGTTTTTTTTGCTTTTTACGTGTTATTACAATACAAATAATCTTTTAAAAATATCTTTTTACAAGCAAATTATTTATTTAAAATTATTAAAAAAAACAAATTGTTTATCCCTTTGCGATATAAAATGGTAGTATAGCTAAAATTGTATTATATTTTTAAAATAACATACCACTATTTTGCATTTTGTCTTCCAAAAGTTTGGACAAGCTTTCATCCATACTAGTTTCGTTAGCCGATCCTGAATTTTCTCCGCCTTCTGGAGGTCCACCATTTCCAGAACCTGTTACTAATTTAGCTCTTCTAATTGGGGTTTTGCTATCAGGTGATACACCTAAAGTATGATAGTAAATAATTATTAATATGATTACATTAAGATATTGCATACAATATTTATACAATATACATAATATGACCAATATAAATTGGAAAAAGAGATACTGTGATAATAAACATATGTGATATTATGTAACGAAAAAAAAAGCTAATAAGGTAGTAAGTATAGTTAATGATTTTCTAAACTGTTCATCCAAGTTATAAGGATCCTTGGCTCAAACTTTTCCTTAAGTCTGCTAAAGTCTTTACAATCACAATTGAGACAGCAAAAACCGAATTTCAAGCACTTCCAAGGCGGCCTCTTTGTTAAGCATGGGCGGAGGAATAAAAGTTTAATAGAGCAATTATGGTAAATTAAAAATTAATAATAACCTGTTATAAAAATATTAAATAAGATATAAAATAAAATAAAATAAATTATTATTAGTTTTTATTTTTTGCCGGGTGACCAGTAATATCGAGGAAAGGCAGCTAATAATTACCTATAAACATAATTATTTGAGATTTGGCTATGTTTAAAAAGATAATGAGTGCATTCACCTGTATCAATATGGTTATTATGTTTTAAATCATTATTTTATCAATTGTGGCTTTGTTTTGTTTAAAAACGCCTATGGTTTTCACAATTTAATAGAAATATTCGCCCAACCAGTTATTACAGTAAATTTGGTTCAGTTTGGTTATTATGCTGTTTTATTTTTAGTGCCGGATTAAGGATTTTTTTTTAGAGAAGCGAACATTACCACTATATACAATGCAGAAGAAAATCGTCAGGGAATTAAATAACTTTTGAATAACAGGTGGTAGAAAAATTTCTCGGGTATCATTAAAAGGTAAAGTCATGTAGAATACAGGAAAAATCTTAACTCCAAAAATTAAAATAATGCATTTAAAAATTGAAAAAAAAATGTCATAATTCAGTCGCCAAAGACTATATTTTATCTTACTTCTGGTCTTCTATTTCTATTTATGATATTTTATTTCCATAAATTTATTTGGTTATTATTTATTGGTTTATTTTGTAATAAATGTAATAACATTTTTCTACAAAAATATTACATCAGTATAAAAAGCCACAAGTAAGATAAACAGAATTGTACATTAATAAATTATTATAAATAATTTTTTTAAAATTTTTAGGCATTTTCTTTAATTTAAGACCAAATTAATATCCAAATAATCCTAAAATCCAAATGAATTTTATGTAAAAAAATATTACATCAATATAAATGGAAGGCGAGAAGTAAGATGAAAAATAATCTATTTCGACTGAATTATCACATATATTTTTTTAATGCACTATTTTGGAATTTTAGAGCCAAGATTTAATTATTCTCACAAATTTTTCTATATTCTACATAACCTTACCTTTCAAATGATACCAAAGAAATTTTTTTACAAGATACCGTTCAAGAGTTATTTGATTTCCGGACGATTTTTTACTGCATCGTACATAGTGCGTCGTTTGCGCCTCTCTCCCTGTATATAATAGAAATGAAAAGTGAAATGCAAAAAGAAAAACCGGCCCTCACCGACAAAAACGCGTATTTTCAGCGTTTGCGTCTCTCTCCATATTTATAATGGAAACAAAAGTACTGTTACAGACTTTCAAAAATGTGTTTAGGTTATAGAATTTGAGAGAGTTAGGATCATTTAATTTAGTTTGTTAATTTATTTAAATAATTTACCTTAATTTTTCCAAGTTCTTTCATCACTTTCGAAGGTTTCCGAAAACGCCCGAATTATCCATTAAGAAATTTTATGCCATCCTGTACTATGGAATTTTCACGATATTTCTCGAATATTCTAGATCATTCTTTACTCTTCCACCATACTATAAAAGGGCGACGGGAAACCTCCGATCAGTTAGTACCGATTCGACTTTTGTGCTGTAAACTTCGAGACAGTGACAATTTAAGATTTTGCCGTTATTGTAACCATAGTTACGTTACATTGTTAATAAAGGTATAAAAACGAAGACACGTGTTTTTATACGAGGTGATACGAAACAGTACTTTAAATGAAAAGTAAAGAGCAAAAAAAGGTTCGTCCTCAAAAACGCGCCCCTCCATAATGGATACTTTCTGCCGCTGATCTGGCACTATTTATTTTGTCCCCAAAAATTGCCGTTAAGGTTCGCCTATGACTCGCACAATCTGTAGCAATTGAGACCTTTGCCCAATCAATTAGTTTACCAAATTGGGTTTAATTCAAATCTCGTCCGCTTTTCCTGTTATGTTTTTTTTTTATTTCAACTCTTAAAAAATCTTGTTAACATATTTCAATTAATTTATATCATTTTATAGAACCTATTCATTTAACCAACCATATTTCTGGTTCAATTTGAATATATCTCCCAAGTAGCGCAATGACGCACCCAACTTGAGATAATCTAACCAAAACAATTTTTCGTGAGTTATAGAGTCCAGAAAAGAGCCTTCATTTCAGAATACACCCGTTCGTAGTCACCTTATATAGACAAGGTACATATTATTATTACACGGGATTTTAGGTATTAGTATTTAATGACACAATAAAAACTAGAAATTCTTTTGTAAATCGACCGTTCTTTTATCACAAATAAAATGGCCGCCAAAATGCCAATTTATTGGCAAATTAAAAACAAATTTCTGATAATAAATAGAAAAAAACTATTTCACCTTACACAATAGATAAAAACATTTATAAAAATCTAAATAAGGACCTTAAATCATAAATTCATAAATATTAAAAATAAATATGAGACGACACTGTCTTTTAGTTGTAGGTACAAGAATTCTAAAGAAAGTAAAATAGGTCTTATCTCTCTTAAAAATATCTATCCAATCACGTTCGTTTAAATTTGAAGTAGACCAGTAGGATTTAAACCCCGCCTACCATTTTCACTGACAAACTGGTCAAATCAACGTGGACTCTACGGGGACTAATCAACTATGATATAGACTATTTATTTTAATGCGTGACGTAGTAAATTGACATTTTTGTGTTGTCTCAATTCACTTTACAAAGAGTATACCACAGTCATTTGCTGTTTGGACTGGTCCCCATCTATATATCATGTTCCAGTTTTTATTGGCCGACGTAATCCTGCTTGGTGATTTTCATAATAAGAACTGGCTAGGATGTACAAAAACTGGCCTTAAGGGTAGAGCAGCCGAAATCTTTGCTGTTAGTAACTCTTTTACTAATCTTATTCTGAAACTTAGATTATGGCTTGTTAACTGTATCTTATACTGCACATTTTGCAATGCACCGTCTGGCATTACTACTCAGCCGATGAAATGAGGAATTTCTTCGCCACGTACCTTTTGGATAACATCAGCTTTTTTTCTTACGGTCCACCATAATTTATGAAAACAGAATCCATTTAACTGAGCATTGAAACATATGTTTCTACTAACCAGAACGTATGACAATCAGACCACAATAATACTCTAATTAATATAAAATAAACTTTTTGGTTTTACACATATTACCAAAATGATTTCTTAGATGACAGTTGCTTCTGATTTATATTTTGGCCGTCGCATGATTAGACTGATATTTGGTCTGTAAATTCTTGTTATGTTTTCTAGTAATATTGGCTGCGATTTTGCGAACTTTTTTATAACACTGCCATTTTTAATTTCGTCCACATAAATTAGCTCATTTACTCACTATCTATAAAACAGAAATTTCATCTTTTGTATGTGGCATAAACTTTATATATTAAAATTATTATGATGTCATCAAACAGCCACATATTTGTCCACTGCTGGACGTAAGCCTCCCGTAAGGACTTCCACTTTTCTCTGTTCTGTGCAACGTTCATCCAATTCCCCTGAATGCGTTTTAAATCATCGGACCATCGTGTGGGTGGTCTTCCTCTATTGCGAAAGGCATCATTTCTTGGTCTCCACTCCAATACTCTTTTTGTCCACCTATTATCGTTTGTTCTCGCTATGTGACCCGCCCAATTCCACTTTAGGTTAGTAATTCTTTCGATGGCATCTGTTACTCTGGTTCTTCTTCTTATTTCCACATTTTGAACCCTGTCTTTTAAAGTTAAGCCCAGCATAGCTCGCTCCATAGCTCTTTGAGCGATTCGAATTTTATTTACTGTGCTTTTGGTTAGAGTTAGTGTTTCGGCTCCATATGTTAACACAGGCAAGACACACCGGTCGAAAACTTTTCTTTTAAGACAAATCGGGATATTAGCTTTTAAAATGTGACCCAGCCTTCCAAAGGCTGCCCAGGCTAAACCAATTCTTCTGGTTATTTCGCACGTTTGGTTATCTCTCCCCAGACGAATTTCATGACCTAGGTACTTATATGAATGTACCTGCTCTATATTTAGGCTATTAACCGTTATATTTTCACTAATAACCAGGTTAGTCATAAGTTTAGTTTTAGCAATGTTCATTTTTAGGACTACTCTCCTCGATGCTTCTTCAAGTTCGCTTAACATCTCTCTTGCTTCCCCCAGGTTATCTGCTATTAAAACTATATCGTCTGCGAATCGTAGGTGACTTAACTTTTCACCATCAATATTTATTCCCAGGTTTTCAATATTTAAAGTTTTAAACATATATTCCAGGAGAGTTATAAACAATTTGGGAGAGATAACGTCTCCTTGGCGAACTCCTCGCTCTGTCTTGAATACGGGAGTATCCTCATGAAGTCTTACACTGGCGCTTGCATTGTTATATACGTGTTTTATAACGTCAATATATCTACTGTCCACTCTGCAGTCGGCTAGGGCTTGGAACATTTTCTGATGGTCGATTGTATCAAACGCCTTTTCGTAGTCGACAAAGATAAGGACCAAGGGTTTGTTGTACTCTACACATTTTTCAATGACTGTTTTGATTGTTTGGAGATGATCATTGACGCCATACCCATCACGAAAGCCTGCTTGCTCTCGTGGTTGGTAGAATTCTAATTTCTTAGTTAACCTTCTGGTAATAATTCTCATAAAGAGTTTATATATTTGCGAGAGCAAGCTTATTGGTCTATAGTTTTGGACCTGTGCGATATCTCCCTTTTTATGTATCAGTATTACAATTGCCTTGTTCCACTTGTCTGGTGTTACACTATTTCTTAGACAGGCGTTATAAAGTTTGGCTAATATTTTTAAGAGTGTTGTTCCTCCCATTTTAATACTCTCTATACTAATACCGTCATCTCCCGGGGATTTATTGTTCTTCGTATCCTTTAAACTGTTTTTTATTTCATTCAGGGTGATGTCGGGAATATCATCTGATCCCTCATTTTTATTCTTGGAATTTCGGCTCTATGATGTACTGTCCTGTCTTTTTATATAGTTCCACATAAAACTCTTTTACGACTTTTACAATTTCCTGTCTATTTGTTATAATTTTCCCAGTGTGACTTCTTATTTTGCATATTTGTTTTCTTCCCTCTGATAGTTTTGTCCTCAATACTTTCATTCCTTTATTTTCCTCTATTGTTCTGGATATCTCTTATGTGTTGTACTTTCTTACATCTTTTCGTATAACTTTTGATATTTCTTTGTTAAGTTCTCTTAGTTGTGCAACGTTTATTGAATGCCTGTTCTTAAGCTTGTTTCTGTTTCTTTGGTTTCGTTACTTAACTTATCTGTTTTTCTGTTACCTCCTTCAAAACACTTGTTTTCTGCTTCTTTTATAGACGTTACTATTTGCCTGTTTGTTTCTTCGATGTCCACATTGTGTTCCACGTTTATTAAGGGTCTTAAGTTAGCTTCTAGATATTTTTGGTATTTGCCTGCATTTTGTGTTGCCACTTGCTTCTTTTCTGAATCTTTCCTTATCAACTTTTGTCTCTCTTTCTTTGGGTTTATACTTATTTTTGCTCTTACAACCCTGTGATCACTTCCTATTGTAAATCTATTAAGAACTGTGACATCTTGGATAACGGATTTTTTGTCAGTTATTACGAAATCAATTTCATTCTTTGTGACCCCGGCGGGACTTGACCAGGTCCATTTTCTTTGTGGAGCTTTTTTAAAAAAGCTGTTCACTGCACATAAATTGTGGTGTTGTAGAAAGTTTAGTAAAGTCTGACCTCTTTCATTTCTCCTCCCATATCCATGGGATCCTAACGATGTTTCGCTGTCGTCCTGCTTGTGTCCTAATTTGGCATTAAAATCTCCCATTAGTACTGTATAGTAGGCAGGAACCTGCTGCAAGGCATTATGATGTATCTATTTAAAAAAAACTTCTTTAATCAATACATCTCTCTCTCTCTCTCTCTAGATTTTAAACAGAGTATTTTTAAAAAGTCAACCATAATACTAGAAGAGTTGGTGGAACAACATAAAATAACCTAAAAAAATCTTTGGTTTTCGTGACATTCACACTTAAATTCTTTAACATCGGCCTATGAATCAAATTTTTAATTGCGACACCTAATAAAATTCATATTTTTAGATTTTAATTTCACTTTTGCAGGGTTCTCTCTGAAAAATCTACAGTGTGTCCACCGATAAACTTGACTACACTTTTGATATTTAAATAAATTAGTATTATTGGGTTTCGTGGCATCTTAGTAAGGACCACAGCCAATATTATTGAGAAAAAAGTATGCCACTGGTCATGAAGATTCAATATTGTTTTTTGATTAAACAATTAAAAATGCAGTTTTTTAGTCACTTGCATTTTCTTCGTTTATCACTTCATTTTTGAGAAAAAAAAACAAAAATTATTAATAATTTGCCTGAAAATAAATAACCATGTAATGTAATTTATCGGAAATGGTAATTTTTCCTTATTTACTAAGGTCAAAATTGTTTATTTTTAATTTTGTAATATATTTTATGTGCTTGTTTATGGATACTTTTAGAATGCCTTAAAGTGGCTTCATTTTCCTTTTCGAAAACAAAGCGAGATACAAAGAAAATACAAGATGTTGCATTTTAAACTGCCCAATTGAAAAAAAAATATATCAAAACTTTAAAAAAGTCAGTGGCGTACTTTTTTTCTTAATAATATAAACTGCGGTGCCGACTGATATGCCTCTGGACTCAATAATCCTAATCTAGGTAGAGCTTTACAAGTGCCTTATTACAATAAATAGGGGTACCAAATTTCATTTAAATTGGTTAAAGGGTTTTTAAGTTATTTAAAACAATAACATTTTTTTCATAACTTTGACGACCAGTATCTCAGAAATGAAGCAACTTTTTTCATAAAAAGATATAAGAAAACCCCTATGGTTAATTCTGACTTAAAAAAAAAAAATTTATAAACTTAACACAATACTCACAGTTATACTATGACTTACTTTGTTTTAAATAGTTTTTATCTACTACAATTTAACGATAAAATTAAATTGAAAAAAAAATCGAAAATTTAAAATATTGCTAATAACTACTTGACTTCCCTATAGAGCAACCTTGAGAAAATGTATAGGTATTGAAAGGCCTGATTCACGCTGTTGTTATCAACCCTTTATAAATCAAAATAATTTTGAAATATGAAGCTTATTCCTGGCTATAGAGGGTGATTATTTTTAAGTCTGCACTATTGCTAATTTCTTTATTATTGGAGAAGTAGTATTTTTTCGCTGATTAACGTGCTGCCAAAGAAAAAACAATTGAACATTGGGTTTTGATTTATTGCAAAAAATATATATATTTTTTAAATATAACACCCTGTATATTATATTACTATTCGAAAGATCGATCAAAGACCAATTAAAAAGTCCTCATGTGTTATATATAATTTTTAATAGTTTCGGAAATATGGCTATCCTCGGGAATTTGATAGTAAACTGGCATTTTTAAATAGAACACCCTGTATATTGCATCACTATTAAAAAGATATTTTAAAGAGCTTTAAGAAAACACCACATTTGATATGTCTATCTCTTATAGTTTTGGAAATATGGTCATTCAAATCTAAAAACTAAATGATATAATGTCTATTTTATCTTCGACACTAAACCCCAAACTAAACATAGTGCTCATAGCTTGGAGCTGTAGAGATAATAAGCATTTAACATAATTTTCAGATTTGGATGGCCATATTTCCAAAACTATAATATCATATATCAAATGTGGTATTTTTTAAAGCTCCTTAAAATATATATTTAATGGTGATGCAATATACGAGGTGTTCTATTTAAAAATGCCAGTTTACTATCAAATTCCCGACGATCGATGGCCATATTTCCGAAACTAATAAAAATTATTTATAACAAATGAGGACTTTTAATAATGGTCTTTAATAGATCTTTCGAATAGTGATATAATATACAGAGTGCTCCATTGAGAAAAAGTATATTTTTTGCAATAAATCAAAAACCCGTTATTCAATTGTTTTTGTTGGCAGCACGTTAATCAGCGGAAAAATCCGACTTCTTTGCTAATTTAACCGACTTTGTATCTCCAATAAAAAAAAGTTAGCAATACTGCCGACTTATAAATGACCACCCTAAATACCGATAAATAAATGTCAAAAGCTTTATAGATATCAAGTAAATGAACTTTGTCAGACTTCTGATTTATTCTGTATATATATTTGTTAAGCCGTTTATAGACCCAGAATCATCCCATTAAAGGTATGCGACCTTAAGATAAGACGGGAAACAGGAGACCATAATAGTGTTGCATGTCGCTTTACATGTTTGGGGAAACTAACAGACGGCAGTGACAAGCAGTTTGTAGGTAGTTATGCCTTGAAAACTCGTGTATGCTATTTTGTGAACACAATGTGTAGTAAATCCCACCAAAACCATAAATATGAAAAACGTGAGTCAAGTTCAATACTAAAATTATACTTGGCTGTGGGCTTTGCCGCAAAAAGAATGGAGATCTAAATGAGTGCCAAGTTTTGTACAAAATCCAAATATGAATGCGATTTTAAAGTAGGTTAGATTTGACTTGGCCAGTTTTTATTACATCAGTCATTTTATAAAGTTATTTAACCTATTTAAACATTTTTTTAATTTTGATAAAATAGTAGAAAAGCTAGTGAGCCCTTCGAGTAACGTTGGGCCTGTAAGGCTAGAAATTTGTATAGTGATGAGTCATAGCATGCTAAGTACGACAATTATCTGGCAAGCATCAGCCCTGCACATCATCACCCTGTATATTTTTGAAAGTTAAAAAAACTTTGAGCGGTAGGCTTGAAATTTTACTAGGATTTAGCTCATCAATGTCATCATAGCAAGGTGTGAAAAAACTAACGGGCGTTTTCGATGAGCACAAGTACTTGGCAGGCGAACTAAAAGGTGTGGCTGATTTGGATGACCATATTTCCAAAACTAATAAAGTTAGTTTTTCCTAATGTGGTATTTTCTTAAAGCTCTTTTAAGATCTTTTAATTGTTATATAATATACAGGGTGCCTCATACAAAAAAAACTTTTTTTTCCACCCTGTTGTATATTATTACCAGTATCACCGTTAAAAGAGCTTAAAGAAAACACCACATTAGGTCTGACTTGGTACATCTAACTTTATTAGTTTTGGAAATATGGCCATCGAAATTTGCCACGTCTTTCAGTTTGCCTGGCAGGTACTTGTGCTTATCAAAAAACCTGTCAATTTTTTAAAACCTTCCGATGAATGAATTAAATCCTAGAAAAATTTCAAGCTTACAGATCCAAGTTTTTTTACATTCAAAATATACAGGGTGTAGTGCTAGCCGATTCAAAACCCCTCAAAATCGGTGCTACAATTTTATTTAAATTTATTCGGGATCCAATTTTATAAAGTAGCGTTTTTATTTGCTATTAAAAATATATGTTATTGATAAAATAATTATTTAATTTATTTTTATAAAATTTAGATATTAAAAAAATACAAGTTCTATAAAGGAAATTTTGATCTTCAGATTTTCACCTTTTGTCTGAACGAAAAGGTTCTTTTTTTATTATTTTTCAGTTAAACCACCAAGTCACTTTTTAAATTTAATTTATTAACACAATAAAAATTTGGAGCCACTAAAAGTTACAATCAAATATTGAAAAAAAACTTGCTAGTCTAAAAATATTCTTAAAACAGTTATCTTCTAAAAACATTTAAATGCCGCGCTACACTTACTTTTTTCTTATTTTTCTAAGTAAAATAACCCGCATCCAAAAGAAAATCGTCAAACACTTTAAACTTCAGTAACAAAATATATTTACAAATTTTCTTAGCCCTTACTCAAAACTGCACGAACTTCGGGTGATACTTTACTTAAATCGCACGACTGTAAGTTGACTTAAACGGCACGAACGTTGGATTGGAATTAACTACTTTTTAATTAAATGGCACCCTCGTACCATCGGATGGTGGCTGGAATTCAAGTTTTGAACCGCACAAACTTTGGATGAGAACTAACCTAAACCGCACGAACTTGGGATAAGAACTGACTTGCCTCTTTGAGAGCAAAATGCTTAAATAGACCACTTTCATTAACCAACTAAGTGATTTTGGCAATTACCTATGATTAATTGTTATTGGATTCAGGTTTTCAAAATTTGGCCTTAATCTGTCAAAAATCAATTATATAGTGTTACGGACATTAAAAATAAGTGTTAGTTTATAGAATTTTATAAAGTTAGGACCTTTTAATTTAGTCTGATAATTTATTTGAATAATTTATCTTAGATTTTCCAAGTTCTTTCATCAGTTTCGAAGGTTTCCGAAAACGTCCGAATTATCCATTGAGAACTTTTATGCCATCCTGTACTATGGAATTTTCACGATATTTCTCGAAGATTCTAGATCATTCTTTACTCTTCCACCATACTATAAAAGGGCGACGGGAAACCTCCGATCGAGTTAGTACGGATTCGACTTTTGTGCTGTAAAGTTCGAGACATTGACAATTTTACATTTTGCCGTTATTGTAACCATAGTTATGTTACATTGTTAATAAAGGTATAAAAACGAAGGCACGTGTTTTTATACGAGGTGTTTTGGAACAATAGCGAAAAATCCAGAATAATGGAATCCTTAAAAGCTTTTTAGTTACTTAAGTACATTCAACAATAAACATTGAAATTACATTAACTTTAAAGTCACATTTCCCTCTCTTAGCAAAATCTTGAATTTGGTAGGTCTCTTGGTGTTTGATTTGGATCTAACACTTTTAGTTTTAATCAAGTGTGCTCTCGGTCCGGTCAAATCCTATTAACTAGCGGGTGTTTGTGCTAAGTGACTACATTTAATTATCTTTTAATTTTTATAAAGTAACTTAGAATTATTTTTCTTTTATTCTAGAACCGAGTTTTAATTTTTACTTAAAGTTCTTAAAATAAAATTTAACAGTTAAAATCTTTTTTAATATTTATAAAAACAATATTTGAATATATTTTTTAATAACTTAGCTGACTTGCGACTAATAAAAATAATTCCCTTTTTTATAAATGAAAATATTTTATTTTAATATTTATTTGACATAATTAACTTTTTAAAAATTTAAAATAAATTCTTTTTTATTTTTATTTTACCCAGATTATTACAAAAAAAACAAACATTCAATTTAATATTCCTTAATAATAAACGTTGTCTCTGATGTTACCATTAAATAAAATTGTATGCACATATTTTATTTAATATATAAATAAACCTGGCTCGCATTACAAGGGTGATGATGTGCAGGGCTGACGTCCGACGTTACTCAAAGGGTTCACTAGCTCTGGGACTAAAACTGGCCAAGTCAAATCTAACCTACTTTAAGATCTCATATATATTTGGATTTTGTATAAAATTAGCACTCATTTAAATCCCCATACTTTTTGCGGCAAAGCCTAGCATAATTTTAGTATTGAACTTGGCTCACGTTTTTCACATTTATGTTTTTGCTGGGTAGCATTATTTTTGTAAAGAAAACTAGACAGGTATTTAGATTTAATATTTTTTCTTGCGTTTCCGTTGCATAATTTTCTTTTTATGCTATTGTCTACATTTCCTTATTCGTTAGAAATACCAATAAGCATTTTCCAACGGTTCAACCGCTACAATTACAAAACTTTTTTTGTATGGCAACCCCCCTATTTTTGAACTTGTTTATTGTCCGACTTTTTCCTACGCTTACACACCACTTACGATCTAGATTCCAAATTTCATCTTGCTAATTTATCTGGAAGTGGGTTAGGTTTTTGATCTACAGACTGTCCAGGGTGGAAGGTTACAAGAGGACATACTTTAAAGGTATGATTCCGAAGACAGCAGGCGAACTATTATTGGGGCGGCCTTAACTTTTTATAGAGCAGTATACTAATAAATATTTTTGCTGGCACCAAGACAAGTACATTAATGAGCTATGTACAAATAAAAATGTAAATTATTTAAAAATCCTTTGATATCAATGTTACCATACCAGGCTATAAATAAAAACCTCATAATTTGAATAATCTTCTTATAATTTTTTAATTAAAACAATACTTTTTTATTTTTTTGAATACAGTGTGTCTACGTAAGTTAGCGGCATATGGAAAACTTTTTTATTATTAATTTTACGAAAAATAGTTATTCTTTATAAAAAGTTCCACATGCTCCAAAACCTAAAATGCAATCATCAGATATCAAACTATGTCAGTCATGTACGAGGTTTGGCCACAAATGTAATTTTTGCTCAAGAGTAAAGTACCTGTAATTGTTATAAAGAAAAGATGTTTAGAATTAAAAATGACTTCCAAATATGCACTAATGTACAAACTTAAATTTTCTCGATTTTCGCAGAAAAAAAACAATTTTTGTTTTTTTTGGAAATGAACAAAATTGCACATTTAAAAGTAATTTTTAATTTTTAACATCTTTTTTATAACAATTTGCGATATTAGCAAAAATACAGGTACTTTACTCTTGAGAAAAAATTACATTTTTGGCCAAACCTCGTACATGACTGACAATTTGATATCTGATAATTGCATTTTAGGTTTTGGACCATGCAGAACTTTTTATAGAGAATAACTTTTTTTGTAAAATTAATAATTAAAAAGTTACCCATATGCCGCCAACTTACGTAGACATACTGTAAAAATAAACTATTTTTAGAATATATTTTTGCAAAGACAAATATAAAATACAACTTAAAACAAAACGCACTTTAAAAATTTATAAATATAAAAGAACAATTTAAAAATATATATTTCTGCAAAAACAAATACAAAAAAAAAACAAAACGAATTTTAAAAACTTACAAATATAAAGAAACGGTTTTTAAAATATATTTTCACAAATTCAAATATAAAATAAGAGTTAACTAAAGCAAAACGCACTTTAAAAGTATTAAATTAAACAAATATTTTTTAAAACAGAAGACGCCTGACTTCTCATTTTATCTATAACTGTTTTAAAGTCAACATCAAGAGCATGATCTGACTCGATGCTTATTATGGCTAAATCGTTTAGCCTCTGTTTGCCAATAGTGGTCCTTTGATATGACTTTATTTTACGTAAATGACTAAATGACTTTTCAGCGCCGGCGCTATTAGTTGCAATGGTGTAAAATTTATATACGTATATAATTTTATTAAATTTGAAAATTGAGTTTTCTGTTTTGATTATTAATAAAATTTGCTGAATTGACTTGCTGAAGCCCTTCCAGGAAAAATTTATGGGTGTGCCACTGATTGACGGGCGCAAAAACAGAAGAGGCGGGGGGGAGCCGCCCTTAGCACTTTAAGCCACTGCTTTCTTTGTTGTATAGTGTTGCCAGGTAAAAATCCCTGTTCCCATCCGCGGTTAATTTTACTCATCGACAATTGACTGTCGTGAATAAAACTGACTTTTGAATGTCACGTTTTAAACTCTATAACTCTAAGCACTTTATATTTGGAAAAATACCTAGTAAATAACTGTGGTTACTAACCTTTTCAACTAATAAAATACATTTTTTATTGTGGTAACTAGGGAAACTGACTTTTTAAACCAATGTAATACATTTTTCTTGACATGTTCTTTTAAGTCATATATCAATTTTAGGCGTTTAACCAATTATAATCGCGGTAATAATTGGTGACAACTTTGACGTATATTACATTGTTTAACGTCAACATAACCGATTGGTAAATACCGTTTTAGAATTGGTTCTTCGCCTAAAATTAATGATAGTGTCCAAATTGTAGCCATAGGCAGAGCCGTATGGACGGGGGCAAAAAAGATCTCTTAAAGATGGGTTGTTTGCTGGAGGTGACGCCTAAGCCGTGTGTAAGTTGGAGCGGTTTTAAGTGCCCGAAATATAAATATAGTTTTTAAGTTCTTATATTCGTATAATACGGTAACATGAATAACAGGGAGATACGATTGCATCATAATCGTAAGATTTTTTAATAAAAGTAATTTCTATCAGAAACTATCAGATTAAATAAATAAGATGTCACTAAATGAACTTTTAAGATTAACCAAATGCAAATGATAAATGGTAATTTCGATCACCGAATTTTTATACTATTTATTTACTAAGCAAAATATGTTTTATTTAATAATTCATTTTAATAAATAAAGTTAATAAAGCTGTTAACAAAAGGGTAACTTACTTAAAACAATATTAATGCATAGATCTACTTTTTATGTATGTGTGTATGTCATGAATAGTATAGCTTCATTGCAATTAAAATATAAAAATAGCTAAAAAAATAAAAAAAGCAAAAAATAAACATACCATGCAAAAACACAGTGAAGCAACTATGCGGAGGTAAAGGTTCAGGTTTACCTATAGCAGTAAGTATTTCGGCCATCTGTTTTGTATTGATACCACAGTTGTTGGCAACGTTCTTCTGACACCTCTTGTGCACGTTGAGAGAGCATACCTCGCATTGTAGACCCTGCCTTATCAGGCCGTAAAGTAAGGAACCACAATGATCGCAAAACGTAAAGCGCTTGTAGTTGTGTACGATAAAACGATGTGGTATGTTCACATTGAATCCAGTACTTTGAACAGTAGGCTAAAAAATACAAAAATTTATTAGAATTCAGTTTTAGCAACAGCCCGTTAAGCAAACAAGATATGAGAGAGCGTTTAGAGTCAGATAAAAATGATCAAACTATATTTTTAATAGAGGTCCGTCTGAAATTGGTAGCGAACGTATTGCAATCTTATACTATAAAAAATTGTATGATTGTGTGATCTTGTTTCAATTTAAAGGTAGGTATTAAGCCGCGTCCAGACTTGCAACAATTCGCCAAACATCCGTCCAAACTAACCAACCCGTTTGCGCGCTTCTTTGACGACAAAAAACCGACAAGCTCTGAATCACCGGCGAATCATTCGCCAAACCCTTAAAACAATATGAATTCCGTCCACGTCCACGCCCGCGGTATGTGTCAGGATAGGCGGCGTGGAGCAACACGGAGAATTGTTTCAAGTCTGAACGCGGCTTTAGGAAAATGCAAACTGATTAAATAACCTTGAGGTAGTTAAGTTTAAAAAAGTTAAATTAACTTTTTAACTTCTCCCAAAAGAAAAACAACACCAGTGCCGGAGACATACATATTAAGTTAAAACACTTAAATGAACCCAAAACAAAAAGAACCAATTTTAGACGCCACTGAATTGATCATCAGCCGACAACATATGCTGACTTTACCCAGTCTTGCCATTTTTTCCCTGTTATACAGGGTGTTTCCTAACTACGGTACAAAACTTAAGGGAGTAATTTTTTATGTCTTTTTATGCAAAAAGTTCCTATAAACATATGTCCGGACTTCATTTCTGAGATACGTTAAATTTTTTGTAAAAAAGTCAATATTTTTTAAAGATCCTAAAAACCTTTTAACCGATTTAGATAAAATTTGAAACACTAATTTAATTTATTAAGGCGCTTGTAAAGCTCTACCTAGATTAGGATTATTCAGTGGCTTTTTATGAAGAAATTCTCGAAAATTAAGTTAGATATAAAGTTTTTATATATAAATTTTTGATTAAGCAATTAAAAATGCACTTCTTAGTCTCCTTTATTTTCTTTGTATTTTGTTTTTGAAGGGACAAAAATAAAACAGCTTTACAGGCACCTTATTACAATCAATAGATGTACCAAATTTTAGCTAAACCGGTTGAAGCGTTTAGAAGACATTTAAAAAATACCGTTCTTTTTTAACTTTAACTCCTCTTAGAACTGAAGCAAGTCCGGACATACAGGGTGAGGATTTTAAAGTGTTGCAATGCGATATCTCTAAAATGTGTTGCACGATTTTAACAAAAGTTGGTATGGGTAACAAGTAGCAAGGGGGACATACTCTGACGTAGTACTTAAATTTTTACCCCCTCCAGTTTTTGACGGGTGGGGGTAACTTCAGAATTTTAAATAGAAAGGTGTAGTTTTTTCTATGAAATTTTAATCAGCATAAAAACTACATAAGTGTACAAAAAATTACTTCATTTGCTTTACTGGTTGCCTAGTAACGAATTTTTAAGGAAATAATAAACGAAACAATAAATTAATTAGAATATTTAAAATTAACGCTGGTTATGCTTCAAAAGGTGTTGAAAGTGGCCTCCGTTGACTTCTAAACATTTCAAAATTCTTTTTGACAGGAGTTGCGCACACGATTTAACATGTCGGCAGTTACTAATGTACAAGCTTGTCGAATACGGTTTTTCATGTTTTCTGGCGTGGTTGGTGATGTAGCCATAACTTTTTGTTTTATAAATCCCCATAGAAAGAAATCTAAGGGGGTCAGATCAGGAGATCTAGCAGGCCAGTTTACAGGACCACCTCGCCCAATCCACCTGTCTCCAAATATGTAATTCAGAGAATCTCGTACTTGCCGCGCAAAGTGTGGTGGAGCACCATCTTGCTGAAACCACACTTCTTCTTGCCTAATTCCATTGTCATTTAGAAGCTGCGGCAAATTGTTATTTAAAAAGTTATTGTACATTTCCCCATTTAGTGGGCCATCAAAAAAATGTGGGCCAATTACTTTGTCTGCAACAATACCACACCAGGTATTCACTGACCAAGGATGCTGATTTGGCACCATCCTAATCCAGTGTGGATTTTCAGCTGCCCAATAGTGCATATTGTGTCTATTGACCTTAAATTAAAAGCAGAAAATTAATGCGAATTGCAATACCAAATGCAAAAATATCCTAGTGGCAAATAAATAGTTACCTGACCACAATTAGTAAACGTAGCCTCATCAGAAAAAATCACTTGTGTTAAAAAAGCATGATTTTCTTGAATCTTCATCCTTAACCAGGTACAAAATGTTACTCGATTTTGAAAATCCTCGCCGTACAGTTCTTGGTGAAGACTAACGTGATAAGGGTGAAAATTGTAGGAATGTAAAATAGTTAGTACTGATTTTTGACACATTCCCGAATCTTGAGCAAGTTCTCTGGAACCAACGTGGGGATTTAAATTAATGGCGCCCAAAATTCCAACGGCCATGTCTTCACTGGTTTTAGTTCGTCACCGAATTCTCTTTTGGCACGAAGGTTTCCAGTATTGCGAGCTCGGTCTTCCAGCCTCTTAAATGCCATGTGGGACTTAGGAATAGCAGGAAACCTGACAGCCCACAATTGTGCAGCTTCCCGGTAATTCTTCCTACATTCACCCAAAATTAATAACATATTGATCTCAATGTCGTAGTTTTGCTCCATATCTGAAGAGATCTGAAGAGAGACTAGAGATATTTTTGACACAAATGTCACTACTTGACAGAGTAGGTCGTAACCTAAGTAACTACCAAATGCAACAATTTTCTGCTTACATACATAATTTTTGACGAAGAATAAACTAAAATTTTTAAAATAAAAGTTGATTATTGATAAGTATGCAACCCGTAAAGCAAATGAAGTAATTTTTTGTACACTTATGTAGTTTTTTATGCTGATTAAAATTTCATAGAAAAAACTACACCTTTCCATTTAAAATTCTGAAGTTACCCCCACCCGTCAAAAACTGGAGGAGGTAAAAATTTAAGTACTACGTCAGAGTATGTCCCCCTTGCTACTTGTTACCCATACCAACTTTTGTTAAAATCGTGCAACACATTTTAGATATATCGCATTGTAACACTTTAAAATCCTCACCTTGTATATTCATATGAACTTTTTTCGTACCGTAGTTAGGAAACACCTTGTATATCTTTTCTCGCGTTCCACACCACGAACCGCCTAAAGCCGGGTTTATGTCGTACCCATCTTCAGTATAAAATATATAGGGTGTTTCTAAACAAATGCCAGAAATTTTAGGAGGTGATTTTTCATCAAAAAATAAGAAAAACATCATATAAACATATGTCCTAAACGTCTTAGTTTTTGAGATATAGAGTGTTAAAATTTTCAAAAAACGAAAAAAGTGTGAAAATATTTATTTTAGTAAAAACTGATATACTGGATATAAACCTTACTTAAATAAGTATTTATTATTTTTGTTACATAACTGCTAATTAAAAATTATAAAACCTAATTTTAAAAGAAAAAGATCCCGCAATGCTTCTTTTATGGTCTAAAAATATGCAATTAGGTAAATTTATTTTTTTCTTACACTAAACAAGATACGGAAAAAATTAAGAAACATAAAAGCAGTATTTTTCTTTGCTTAATCTTCTTGCTACAGTCAGTGGCGTACGTTTTTTTGTTGGAAATATTCCTTTAGTTGCCTCTCGAGACGCCACTGGACTTACTAAATGTAATTAAGTTAGTAATAAGTTACCCCCTTAATGTCATTAATAATATTGCCAAATTAAAACAAAATTAGGTAAAGAATAGTTGAGATATTTAAAAAAATACACATTTATTTTGAAGATTTTAACACCCTGTAGTTTAAAAACTAAGACGTTTAGAACATATGTTCATATGAAGATTTTTATTATTTTTTTGATGAAAAATCAACTCCTAAAATTTTGGCCATTTGTTTAGAAACACCCTGTATAAATAATTACTTTTTACAGGTTAAGGTTTTATTGTTAACCAGAAAATAGTGTAACAACAGGTAATATTGATATATTCGGATATAATAAAACTGTCAAACATGTCAGACGATGATTTTGAAAGTGAAAAGGCAGGCGAAGAAGGAGAAGGTAAAGAAAGATATCCATATGGGGAATATGAGGGTGGAAGAGATGATCAATTAGATCGCCATGGTTGGGGCAGTGCACTTTTGCCAAATGGAGATATTTACGAAGGAGAATATTACCATGGAAAGAGACATGGAAAAGGTATTACAACGTTTTTATGAAAGTACATTATGGGACGAGCACGGAATGTTACTCAATTCCCACGAGCAGTGGCGTAGCTGCTATGGGGCTAGGCGGAGCAGTTCCCCGAGGCCCCCAAGCTGAGTGGGGCCCCTTGGAGTTGAGAGGGGCCCCCGGGCTTAGTAGTGAAGAGTGAAAAGGAAAATTAAATGTGTGAATGCACGTAAAAAAGGTGACGACCTTTTTTGTTTTTTGATTCTCACTTTTCTTGGGATAAGGGACCTACTTTTGTTTTTTGCCCCGGGGCCCCGCTGACCTAGCTACGCCACTGCGAGAGGGGAATGAGTTTTCCGTGTGAGTTACATACTATACTTTTCTACGACTATTCTTGTGGATTTACATCAATACAAATAATAGATTTAATGTTCCCGATTTATGACAGATAAGTTGTCAGATTTCGTAACTGTAATCCTTACCAGTTTTGGTACAATGTTTCAAAATTATATGTAAAATATTGTGGCTAACTTGTCCGACAAAAAAATGACGGGTTCGCCAAGTCCGACACCCGCGACAAGTCAAAATTTACAGGCTGGGTTAAAGCGACGGCGGTATGAATATTCGTAATAGGCTCGTCAAAAGGAACCCCTAAATATATTTTAAAAGGGTTATTATCCAAGTCCATTTTATTGCTGGCCCTGGCACTAATGGTAAACTACGACGAAACGATGCAGCATGGATACAAATACAATATAGCCCGAGACGCTCTGCAGGTCTTTAACAGGTCGCTGGTTTTTTATAGTCAGATATCTAGGTTTCCGTCTTGCAGGCACTTCTGTAGAATACAGATGGAATTGAATAATTTCCCTGAGGCTACCATTTATAACATTTATTGGTTTTTAACGGCAGTCATTTTTATAGCAAGATTAAGATCGTTTATCAGGTCAATCTTGATTTTTGATTGTTGAAATTTTTAGACGTCTCCCTCGCGGTAAAATTGTGAATTTTGTACGATTCTACCTAAACACCAATTAAACACAGATTGGTTTAATACTCATTTATAAAATAGTTAACTATTCGGCGTTCTAAACGAAAGGAGTAAAATGACTATGGGATTATGCCCACCTGAATACACTACTGCGAGAATGTTAAGACCGAATTGCGGCCAGGATAAAATCCTGGTCATATTTAAACTTCCCTCATGTATTTATTATATTTATTTTAAACCCATATTTGCTACAGGTTTATACTGTTTTAAAAATGGAGCAAGATACGACGGCTTCTGGCGAAAGGGGTTAAAACATGGCCAGGGACAATTTCTATATCCGGATGGTTCAAAATATGTTGGGCAATGGCGTAAAGATTTTAAACATGGACAAGGCACCTACTACTATATTAATGGTGACACATACGAAGGTTTCTGGTACAAA
This sequence comes from Listronotus bonariensis, assembly GCA_014170235.1. Classification (NCBI taxonomy): domain Eukaryota; kingdom Metazoa; phylum Arthropoda; class Insecta; order Coleoptera; family Curculionidae; genus Listronotus; species Listronotus bonariensis. The sequence goes on from JACEGR010007499.1 coordinate 45,802, forward strand.
GGGTTAAGACATGGATTGGGTAGTTATACTTACAAAGCTGTAAATGTAACTCATTATGGAACATGGAAAAATGGGAGAATGGATGGGCCAGGAATAATAAATTATCCTTACTATAGGTAAATCGTTAGGATATTAAAACTGCTATTTTTTCATACCAAACCAAACAGTACCGATTTGTTTAAAGTATAGGTTTTTATTTAGATGTTGCTACCTACTTACAATGATAACAAAAAAGATAGAAAAAAAAAGTTTTATAGATTTTTATCTACTGTCTACTCTATGAACTACAAAAACTCAAGACAAATAATAAGGTAAACTTCTTTTAAATAAAACTGTAGTAGTAAGTGCTTAGTTCATCAGTCATTTTCTAGAGTTTTTCAACTTATTTAAATATTTTTTTATTCTGATAAATAACAGCAATTGTTATAGTAGGTATCCAATAAAACAAATAAATAGAGTTTCATACTTCTTCATATTGTTATTTTGTTCCTATAAATATGTATTATTTAAATTTTGTACCGAACTAGGAATACGGCCAAGCATAATTTTAGTATTGAATTTGGCTCACCTTTTTACATTTATGTTTTTGGTGAAATATCATTACTTTTTTAAAGAAAATAGGCAGGTATTTAGACTTAATATATTTACTTGCGTTTCCGCTGCATAGTTCGCTTTGCTAAGCTATTGTCTATATTTTTTTAAACGTTAGAAATAACTATGCGCATTGCCTATTTATTATCTGCTACCTTTATAACACACTTCCTGTTTATGCTTAAGTTAGCCAAGTCCACTGTTTTTTTATGGGGACCCTACACGCTCATTTTTTAACTTTTTTCCGATTTTTTCCTACGCTTACACACAATTGCCCAGCTCGATTCCAAATTTCATATTTCTAAGTCATCTGGAAGTGGGTTAGGTTTTTGATCTACAAACTGTCCACGGATGGGGTTTACAAGAGAACAAATGGATACAAAATGTAATTCTTCAAGAAAAAATTATTCCCAACAAAAAATTTTGCTTGAAAAAACTTGAAAACATTATTTTTCTCCAAGAGTAAACTATCCGTATTTTTAATTTTAAATGAAAATATCAATGTTACAGGGGTATTAAAAAGTTTCAAGAAAATGATTTTGAAGCTATAAAAATTATTATTTTAATTTTTTTAATAGAATGACCTAAAAAACCTCCATACTTTGCTTTTATAACACGCTGCTTCCTCTTAATATCCACATAACACAATTTTCAGCTGTAGCTAAAAACGAATGTGATCAAGCCTTTTTCCAAAATAAGGGAGTTATAATATTTTGCATAAAAATGAAAAATAAAGGTAGTTTACCCTTGGAGAAAAGCCTTGTTTTTTAAGTTTTTGCAAACCCTGTATACGGAACCGCCGAGAGGGCGTTGAAGGCGGTACAAATTACCGGGTCCCGGACTGATTGTGAGGGTCCGGACTGAATGGGGGAGGGGATGAAAAACGTAAATGAAGGAATAGAGTAAGAACTTTTTTAGGGTGCCTATTTTTTGGATAATTAGGGGGCCGTAACTTTTACTTGCTCCGGGGCCCTGCACGGCTCTCGACAGCCCTGCCTGTATACAAAATCAACATTTCCTTTTTGTGAATCATAGTTTTTTTACAAGCAAAATGTTTATGAATATTTTTTTCCGAAAAATGAAATTTTTGGTTTATTTATCCTCTTGTAAACCCAATCCGTGGACAGTCTGCAGATTTCAGTCAGTTAGTGATTATTGACTACTTTAACCGTTTGAGCTAGTTTCATGAAATTTGGTCTTCTAGTCGTCCTTATGGATATAATTAAACACGTATGTACATAGTTTTATGTGTTTACGTTAAATAGGTTTTGTGTTATGGAGGGGTCAAAGTGGCATCAAGTGGTAAGTGTAATATAACACTCAGCGCTGTAGCCAGTTCCTTTGCTTAAACTTGGCTTGAAACGCTCCCGCGAATCTGGATTAAATTTGTTATATTTGTAAACGTTTTTAAAAGACCTTTTAAGTAGTGATGTAATAAAACACCCACATCACAAAAACCTATTTGCTTATCCTAAAAGCCTTTTCTTTAAGTTATTACAAAAAATACCTGGCCCTATTTGCGTAACGAGTGATTTTTTTCTTAATACGGGGTGGCTCACCATATTATGGTGTAATAAAATACAAGGTATTCCATTTAAAATATGAGATTTTTTCCTGAAAAAGTGAAATTATTTTTTGAACACCCTGTACATTATTTGACTTTGACATGACCTACGTATGATATGGCAGACTCTTGCTTATTTTGTAACAAATTTTAAAATTCAAATTGTTAATAGTGTTAAAGTAAAATTAATTTGATTTCACCTCTGCATTTTTCAAAAAATTCAAATATTACAAATACCAATAAAATTAGACATTTAGTACTATAAACAAACTTAAGTTATTTTTTTAAGTAGAATCTTAAACTTTGATACGTCAAACTTTTTGAGACACCCGGTATAGGCTAAACTAATTTTATCCTGTGGCCTTATTCGATCCCTATATGTTTCCCAATCCACTTTTTTAAATCCCTATGATTATCCAGCTACAGACCGTGTGGAATATGGTAGGCCACCCAGTAAATAAATTTTTTAAAATTTTTCTTCGTACCTTAATTAACACATGTAATTAAATAGTCCCCTAAATATTGAGTTTTAGGTTTTTATTAAAAACCAACATTACCGTATAGTAGATTAATCTTGAACCATATTGAAAACTTTTTATT
>JACEGR010007500.1:0-48452 GCA_014170235.1 Listronotus bonariensis
TAAATTTAAATATCTATCTTAAATTACGCGTATATTTGTCAGGAAAAAGTACTCACTTTTTCCCACGGAAAAAAAGAAATTTTATGAAGTCACACTTTAGTACCTGTCAACAGAGATATAATTTAATTCCCCGTCATGGAATGGAAAAAGTGTTATGTTTTATAAAAAGTTCGACATGGTCTAAAACCTAAAAATGCAATCATTAGATGTTCAAAAGGAAAGTGCGAAAGCATATCGAAAAATAATTGTTATGGAAAAATGTTTGGAGATAATAATAAATAACTCTTAAATATGCAAACTCGTTCATTTACAAGAAAAAAGTTCTTCTCTTTAATTATTAATGATATAACGATGAAAATGTAAATTTTTACATTAGTAAATACCTATTTCGAAATGTAATATCTAAAGAAAAGCTTAAGAACTGTCAACACAGCGAAAGTCACAGAAACGCTCGTTATCGCATAAAATTAGAAAAACATTTTTCTTGTAAATAAACGAGTTTGCACATTTAAAAGTTATTTTTATTTCCTAAACATTTTACTCTTAATAATAATTTAAGGATAATTACCTCCTTTGAACCAAATTCATAATTTTTCAGATACCTCGTATACCAGATCTGAAAAATAAATATGGATGAATGCAGCGAAAATCACAATAACCCCTACGTGGGCACCGCGCAGTACACTTGTGGGCATGCGCAATAAACATTTACTGACTAGCCGAAAACAAACAACAGGACCGGGTTTAACATTTTGTATATGATTCATTTATAAAGAAAATATACCAAGTAATTTTGGGGTATACATATTTAAATATTTTATTTTAAGTCTGTATTCGTCTTTCATAGCAGTCCCTAAAAAGTAAACCGGTTTTATATTGGGGACTATTTTTTGTTGTATATTTTTTTATTTTTCGGTCGTATCGCCGATTTTATTAAGATTTAGCAAACGAGAGTGCTTAGAAGCACTGATCTCAATTTAAATTCCATTTTATTACTAAAACACCTTCTTTTTGATTCATGAGGACCCACTTTTACTTAACCTCAAACCTGCACGCTATTTTATGTATTATTATCTTCCTTCTTAACACTACCTTGACACAACAAAACTGAATAGTTGGTATTTTATTATAAAAGCAATTAGATTTGGTGTAACTTGTTTGAGGAATAAATCTCAATTCATAAACTGATATTTCGTTCCCGTTGGCGTAGCAGTTGTCGTTCAGTTAAGTTTGGCGTGTAATGCCATTGAAATTGTTTATTTTTGGGGTTAGGGCCAAACTGACCTTATATTTGTAATTGAAACCACAAAAAAAAAGCGAATCACAAATATTAAAATTGGTAATGTACCCAGTAAGTAATTATTGATTTAATTTGCCTACAAATGCCAACTTGAAATAAACTTGATAATGTAATAATCTTAAACTAGGCTTAAAGCGCAATGGAATCGCTTGGACTATTTAATTTTATTCAAAACATTCCACAGAAAGATACCTATGTTCCTTTTTTAACATACGAGCAATAAGCAATCTACAAGATATTATATGGTATAAATCGTCCTCAATATCACAAAGCGGCGTATCTTTATGTTTAAATTTCACGAGGGTGCTTTTTAGGTATTTTTGTACTACTCTTTTTTTAGTAAAATGAAATAGGCTTAGTATTATATTTCTATAACTTTTAAAGATATCAAAATCTAACATATGCCAATTTGTAATATTAAACAACTTTTTAAGCAATTACATCAGCTCTAGTCAATTTTCCTACTTTTTGAGATACGCCACATCGTTGATGTTGCCGACGAGAATTGCTTATGAAAGCTGCGTGTTATAGCAGTGAAAATATGTCAAATTATTTTTAATTAAACTGCCATATTTTATTTTGTGTAATTATAAATGCATCAGTCCAATATAAGAAATCTGAGGTTTCTCTGTGTACCATTAATTAGCGGATACCCTGTATATTTGTTGTTTAATAAAAAAACAAAATACTTCCAGTTTTTTAGTCAATAAAAACACAATTTTTTTATCCAATTTAATCTACCGCATGTCAGTTTTTTTTGGATGATTTAGTGCATAGGGGTAAAAAGGGGGCTAGAGATTGGGTTAAGGAGAAAATTTGAATATATTTAGTCGTATACAATTTTCAAGGTTTTTGGAGTTTTTGATAAATTTTAAAATCATATAGGCATTTTCTTCGGAATCCAGTTTTGATTTGAATAGGCCAGTTTTTACTACATTCCTCGATAGGATTTAAAAGGTGTAAAATTTAAAGCAACATTACCATGTTAAGCTTTTTAAGTGTTTTGGAATAACTCTAAAGGTCGGGCCTCTACATAACCGCAACGAGCCCGTGGCCGTGCGTTTCCCTGGTAAAATGTAGGGGGATGCGGTGCAAAAATTTTAGTAGTATTTAATCAAACTGCAGTAATATAAGTCAATTATACCACGCTTCAAATTACACCTGATCATAAATTAAATCTTTACAAATAAGGTAACATAGTTTTAAGGTTTGACCACATAATATAACCACGCCGAGTCCTGCATCGTAGCGTGGCCGTGTCTCGGTTTTGATATGTACCGTTGCAATCAAATGCCGTAGGCTTAATATCACCGCTCCGTACCCGACCACATACCCCGCCCCACATTTTAACAAGTAAACAAACATTAGTTTATTTAATTTCTCGAAATATTAATTCAAAAAAAAATATATAAAACAAAAAATAAGAATGTATTCGTTGGTTTTCTCACATATTATTCACAAGATGTAAAAATAAAAATAATTTTACACTTTTTAATAATTATTAAATCACTTTTTTGTAGCTTTTTTGTTTACAACTAACTTTAACCACTAACTTTTAATTTTTATACGTAATAAACTGAAATATGAGGTGACGCCCGTATACTCAAAGCTTCGTTCGGGGAACATTGGCACTATCCGATCCACGTATGAGTTCGTTTCCTGGGCATGTTTCAGACCGTACGAGACACGGTCGTGCTACGAGGTCGTTCTTGTGGGACATTGGTGCGGTTATTTGTGGCCAGACTTTTATCTATACTACACTTTAAGTTTGGAAAAAACTAAACAAAGATAAGTAGGAAAATCTGTTTTATTTAAACAAAGAGATATAAATACATATGTACATATATACTTAAAACAAATGACTTAACTTGAAAAAATGCTTTGCATATTTTTAAGGGCATGAAAAGTGCTATCGAATTTTTCCGAATTAATTTACCCCACTTTCCTCTATCACCGTAAAATCGGGCTCGGTGCGGTTATGTGTGGCCCGACCTTAATTCTGTAAGTAAAGATTTTTAGTCAGTATGTATACACGCTTTTTAATGTCTTTTTAATTTTTTACTATTATAAATTTAGTATGCATCCTTTTTTAATGTGTCTTTTGCTTTGTCATTGTTTATAGTTTACTTCTCCGGAGAAAGCTATTAATCAATGGCGAAATATAGAGGTATTTAAGAAAAAAGAGTTTCTTTCATTCACATACCGCAAATCGATAAATTTTCCCAATGTTGATATTTAAAAGTTAGTAATTTCTCGGTAGTTAAAACTTTATTGCAAAACTTATTAACTATCCTATGGGTTATCGTGAATCTGTTCATACACTGTATACACGGATAAAATTATTTGGTTACACACGGATAAATTTATTTGATCGCTTGGTTTTTCCGATTTAAACTTATTATTTAAAAATAATTCTAGACTCATGGTGGCCTTCACTATTTATAAAATAATTTTTAATCCCACAATAAATATTTATAATTATTCTGTTGCATCGTTTGTTCTTAAGTAAAGTCACAAAATTATGATATCGATAATTAACTCTAGCCTTCTGGTGGGGCTTAAGTCCCAGTTTACAATGTATTGTATAAGTTAAAAAACACCAAGATGTCTTAAATGCTCTTTGGTTTTAGGAGGCTAATCGCCGTCTTGGTGGGTGCTAACCTCCTCTCAACCTTTCCCTTATTGCGCCCCTGGATGCTGTTTTAGAATTTAGAGGTACTCATATATCTGAAGTATTCTAAATAAAATTTGTAACCATTAAATACGTAGCCAAAATTTAGGTTTGGAGGGGGCCGCCCCGTAAAAATCCATTTTATTTCTAAAAAACTTCATTTGAATTGTTTTGCTTTAAAGAAGAAAGAACGGTCCTTCGCCTGTTAAATCGCGCTCTCTTCTCATCACTTGGCGCACTATGTATAAGTACAAAAACTATTCCAAATAAAAAGTGACGAACAAAAAAAGGTATAATACACAAAGTATCCAGTACACGTCGATCATGCTTCAATTTGCCGCCGCTTCAAAGTGTCACCTGAGGCAGGAACCCCAGTTTGCCCCCCTCCTTAGATCCGGAGCTGTCTTTCACTCCAAAGTTATTCGCGTCCATCAGTGGATCGCAGGCAAAACTACGATTCATCCTTCGAAAAAAAATAAGTAATCTCTTTTTAAACATCCCAAAAAAATATGTTTTATCTAATTAATGTATTAATTTATCACTTAATTTTGCAAAAATGCTTTAATTTGACCTTCTTTGGATCTCTCACTTCCGAAATAACCCAATGCAAATTTGGTGTCAAAGTGAGTTGTATTTTGTTTTCGGAACTAAAGAGTCGTAAAAGTACAATAACCGTATTTTTAAAGGTTAAAATTTAAATAAAGTTAATGAAATAATTTCTTATCCAAATGAAACCAAATTTGGTAATAAAATTGTTTACGTTTTTTTGTTCATGTATTGTTGAGAGTCACGGTCAAACAATATTAAGCAGGATGAAGTTAAGAAAAAGAAGTAAGCGGAAAGTACAAATTAAACCAATTTGACGCAAAATTTCGTTAGGTAACTTTGACATAATATAGAGGGTGTCTCTAAAAGCAGCAGAAAAATGCTACTACAAACTTCTGAGGCTAAAATATGACGATCTAATTCAACTAACCTTAGTCTAAAACTGAAAGATTTCGGAGATACAGGGTGTCAAAAATTTATTCTGTATTGTCAAAATATTCGGCTAGAGCGGCACATTCTACAAATTTTTTCTTCGGTCAGAACTAACCTTTTTGTTCCGTGGTTTTTAGTCTCAGAGCGGGTTTCGGGCATCCCTTTTTTATTTCTAAATCGTTTTTTAATGTTTCAAAGCACCACTCACTTTAAAGTGTAATATTTCTTGCACAGTTGAAGCCACTGTTACTTTACATATATGAAGGGTACCTAACCTCTACCAGTCATATTTACATATTACCCTAACCTAACTATATTTAAAAACAAAACAAAACAAGTTTACTCAATGCGTATTATATTTTACAATTAGACCTTGCGCCGTCGCCAAGACACAAAAATAATATGATGCAGTGCGATGCAGGCAAACCGCATGAACAACGTATTCACTCATTGTATCAAGGGTTGCCTGCAGGCATTGACCGTGGGACGATTATACGTCTTATTTTAACATTCTGAATAGCAAGTATATGCTTTCTTTTTTGGCTTTAATGCATTTTGGTCAAGCAGCTAAATTATGACCTAGTAAATTTCCTTCATGCTCGCGAAGGAAGTTTTGCACAATAATATATTTTGCTTTTTCTTTGTTGGAATTAATTGTTATTTTTTTAATAATATTATGAGTTAGGTGGGTAATTGACTAAATGACCTTATGCGAGCCGCGCCTGTTTGTTTTTAATAAATACAAAAATAAATATTTGATCTCAGTATAATACGTTAGTATGGTATTACTTTGTTGTATACTGTTGATTGACTTCAAAAACGTCATAACCTTATAATTATATTGAAAGCATAAAACGACGTAAGCGTCCGGAAAAAATATTTCCGGCCATGGCCTGAAAAAATTATATTTATAAATAAACATAGCCAACGCATTGTGTTTCAATAAAAAATTAACAATATTTGTAAAAAAACTATGTAACTTTGCAAAAATACATAAATTATACATCAATTAGAATTCATTTGCGGTTGGTGAATTGAAAATTGAATTTAAAATGTCGTGCTAAAAAAATCAGGGGCATGCACCTGTACGGTAATTACAATACTAACTACAGTGAACATATTACATGCTCCAACACATTTAAGAGGTCGCTGCTAAAGCGGAAATTCAAAAAATAATACAGTGTGTCATTTTACCCGAATTATACCTACCGGAATAATTTCTTTGGTAGGTAAGAAAACGTATTGGAAATACATATGTAGATATCTATCCGATAGGAGAAAAATAAGTAATGTTGACATTTCATTTTTAAAGTTTGAAAGTGTCACCTTTCTGACTTTTACTTTCGGCCAACGGGAGAAAAGTTAACTTTCCTACCGTGAAGCTGAATTTTCAGATTGACGTTTCTGTTTCCGTTTGCTATTTGACGTTTCTGTTTTTGATATGGTATATGGAAACGGCAAACAGAACATATAAATTGACAAATGAAAAGTTGTTTGTTTTATCTTCTAAATGGAAACAAGTCTTTTTAAGGCCACCCTGTAGATTCAACATATAAACATTTTTGTGAAAATGTATTTTCTTATCAAGCAGGACTATTTATAAAGAAGCACTTTTTCTCGTATAGTTAATAATTAAAAAGTTTCCAATTTGGTAAGAACTTTCGAAGACACGCTGTATAAAAAATTACAGATGTTAAAAAGAATCAAGGAAGTTCAAATTAGGATGCTACTTCCTATATTGGTTTTGCATTTTTGTACAATATTTCCTTTTTTGTTGTCAGAAAATCCCATAATGTAAGAAATTAAAATAAAATAATATACGCGTTTAAAGCAAGTGATAGAATGACCATATTAAGAGAAACAAATGACCCCAAAGCCGCACATGGTAAATTTTTTATGAGTTAGGCTCGTTTTACACTTATGAAACTTCTTGTCAAATAAGTTGGAGCAAGTTTACCTTGAAGAACTTTGGTAATGGCACAACATATTTTCGGTTCAGGGTAAAACCAAACAGGCACCTGTCAAATGAACGTTGTCACTGACATGAGAAAAAGTGTCAAAAAATCAGTAACATTCTTATAATACATTGTTTGCTGGTGGTCGTTGGTTTTACCTGAACCGAAATTACAATAACATTTAATTAAATAATTCAAGATTAGCTCATTATATATTTTTTAAACCTAGCACGAGGGCTTCTTCAAAAGTTATCTTACATTTTTTTTTTTTGGTAAAATGTACAGGGGAATAATTAACCTTTTTTTTTTTAAATGTAGATGGGATTTCCTATGTTCCACGATCGACGAACCACCCGGTATGTCCGGAATTGCTTCGTTTCTAAAATACAGGGCGTTAAAGTTTAAACAAAAGTCGGTACTTTATTAAAATATGTTCATTATTCTTAAACCGATTTGGTTGGAATTTGGTACAGTATTTTGAAGTAGTAAACGCTTTTTAAACCATAACTATATTAAACCTATTGTCCAATGGCATCTTAGCGGGCACCATAACTAATATTGTTGAAAACCCAGTTGCCACTGACTTTTTATAGTTTTGTTAATTGTTAATTTTTATGGTTATTATTTGATTTTGTCTATGGATACTTTTTAGTACGAGTTAAAGTTATTTAAAAAATGGTTGCATGGAGATTTATTTCACTCTATACAAAATATTTTTAGAATATACAACAAAATTTAAATAAAAAAAAAATATATATTAAGGACATTCTATTTAAAAAATAATAACTGTTGGTCTTTACCACGACTAAATAACCCACCGTGTATGTGTACGTATATCTATAGTTATTACAAAATATTAACGCCGTATATATTAAACAACTTTTCTTTATTATTTTTTAATACACCTATGTCATTTAATATTTGACCGTTACTTTACTTTCTTAAAACAATATTTATTTTGGGTAATTGTTTACTTTTCGGACTTGTTTATATTTTTTGCATACAAGGGTTTTTTCTCGAAATATCCATATCCCATCAAACTTAAAACGCAAATTTATCTTATTTTACTATATTTTCTCTTTCTTTGCTCGCAATTCTTAATTATAATTGACACACAATAATTTTTTATAAACACATTTTAAAACCTGTTTTTTATTTATTTTACACATTTCTTCCATTATTTGCAAAGCTTAACTTTAAGCACAGTGAAGCTTCGCAATTTAATTACAAAAATGTGTAAAATAAATAAAAACAGATTTTTAAAACAGGAGCTGTACGCAGGACCTGATTTTGGTGGCGTACCTAAAGGTATTGGGGGCTGGGGTGGAAGGCAAAGTTGGGACCCCTTTTAGTAAATGAACTTTTCTTTTTGAAATAATTGTAGACAAGCATTTTAAAATGAGGCCTCCTTGCAACAATACTTGGCCCCTACTACACAAAAAAGCCCCAAGAAACAACGCCCGTAAACCCTAATATGTACCTTCTTTTGTATGAGGACCCCATTTGGGGGCTTTCTCTTACTGGAAGCCCGGGCCGGACCTCCCCCGACCCTTCCCTTGGTACACTAATGGGGTGGTAAGAGCCAAAGATATAAAAAAAGGGTTGATATATTTAGACGACAACCAAAAAAAAGTTTTAGGTAAGTGAACAACACGCAAAAATACAAAACAAAAAGATAAGGAATGTTTTGCTACAAGCGTAAAGATAAGCTCTTTACATAAACGCCATCCCGATTTAGAGCAATCCTATAGAGCGGGGAAATTTTCCCCCTGCATACGGCTTTGCGTTTATGTTATTATTAGCGCAAAATTCAATAGTTGCGTGCAAAAAAGAAGGGGGAAAATGCTAAACTTAAATTAGTTTTTTATTTAAGTTTCATAATGAATATCTCGAGAACGAAATGTTGCTGAATACAAGTTTTTATAGATTCGCAAAAAGGGCCCCAAAAAATCCTCAAAAGCTAGAAAACATCAAAATTGGTGTGGTGTATGATAAATAAAAAATTACCTTATTTTTTATATAGTGTATTTCTTTAATGTCCCCCTCCTTTTATTTTTAAAACGAATCGATTTAAAAAGTACAATTTTGGGATATAAAATTGATGCATAAATACTATTATTTTAGAGAGAAATTGACAGATGAACATTTCAAGATGGGCACCATCTTGAAAAAAAACAGTTTATTCGAAAGGAGGGTCTTGTAGCACATCATTTTAAAACTTCCGACGAATACTTTATAACCCTAACCCTAAAATATAAAGTTAATAATACAATATGGCGATCCTTTAAAGTTACCTAAATACCTGATTTGGATGGCCATTATATTTTCGAAACTAATAAAGTAAGATATACCTAATGTGGTATTTTCTTAAAGCTCTTTAAAAGATTTTTTTATGGTGATACTTGTGAGAATATACAGGAAAGAAAAAGCACCCTGTATATTATACTTTTACCATTAAAAAAGATCCTTAAAAGAGCTTTAGAAAAATACCATAATTAGTACATCTAACTTTATTACTTTAGGAAATATGAATATCCAAATCAGGTATTTAAGTAATTTTTTAAAGAACCGCCAATTTGTATTACGTAAAGTTATTGACTTTATATTCCAGGGTTATAAAGTACTCGTCAGGAGCTTTAAAATAATGTATCATAAGACCCTCCCTTCCATTAATTTTGTCTCCCAAGATGGCTCCCAGCCGCCATCTTGAAATTTTTATCTGTCAGTTTTACTCTTAAATATAGTATTTATGCTTTAAGTTTATATCCCAAAATTTGACTCTTTTCAATTGATCCGTTTAAAAAAATTAAAAGAAGGAGGACATTAAAGAAATGCACTTTATAAATAAAACGATATTTCCTTTATGGTCAGCTTGTAAAGTTTCAATTTACATTGGTTTAGATCGTTAAAAGTTAAATACCTAAAAGTTTCATATTTGACTCACCCTCGTATCCGATTAAATGCACAGTGTGTTTACTTAATTTAAATTCAGGTTTTTCGCCGACGAAACTGGAATCGAGTCAAGGATACCACTGTCTTTGAACTCTGTTTGGCATACAGATTGTTCTCAAAGCAAATAAGCACTTTAGCTCAAGATAGTTATAATAAATCAATAAAACGAAAAACTTTTTGTCTAAACGTCGTATCGAAGTTTCGCCGGTGCCAAATAGTTTACAACTTTTCTCTAAGCGGAAAAGTTGGTACTCAAAAGCGGTCGGCTATTACAGTTGTGTTGCAGTAGTTTAAGCGAGGTGTTGATGTGCGAAAATCAAAATATGGAAAAGAAAAACGAAGATTTGGTGGTTGTACATAGTCAGCATGCAAGGATTTTAAAGGAGGTGAGTTTTCAAATTTAATATTATACAGGGTGTCCAAGAATATATGAGCAACCTCTCGGATTCATATAGAACACATTAAAATAATGTGACAGGTTCATATGTGCCAATATATTTTCCCTGAAGTCCCTTCTTAACAGAGAGATATGTGCCCTTAAAGAGCGCTCCTTAAAAAAATCGGTTTTTCTCGAATAACTTTCTTTACATCATCTTCTGGTATAATGAAATATTTTTTTAATTAATAAATTATTTATTTAGCAAATATTTCAGCTAATCAGTTATTTACAAAAACAATTTTACAATATATGTTAATTAAAATTAAAGTTATTAAATGTATAAAATTAAAATTGTTTAACCAAAGAGCCAATAAAGCACATTTAAGAAAAAAAAGACAAATAAAATAGGATTCACAAACAATAGTCACACTAAATCTAAAAATATATACATATATAAAAACAGAATTATAGAGTAAAAACAAAACTTAAATTTAAACAATCAAGAAACAAACAAAATATAGCGTGCCAAAGTTAGTCACACTCACACAAAAAGTGATTGTGTTCAGGTCATATAGTAAAATAAGAGTTATAAACAAAAAGTAAATATATACATCACAAAATATTGCACTCTTTTAAAAGGAATGTCTTAAGTTTTGCTTTAAAAGTTAAAATTGAAGTTATATTTTTTAGTTCATAAGGTAACTTATTGAACATGTCCAAACCCCTAAAAAAAGAGAATTCTGACATATTTTTTTATTCTTCGGTGTAATAAAGAAGTCATTCGCCTGCCTTGTATGATATGTATGAATATCACGGTTATAAGCCAACTTATTGACCAGATATGAAGGTGCCAGACCCAACTTAATTTTAAACACAAACACCATGACAGAATATTTAAAATGTTCAAAAACTGGCAGCCAGTTCAAGCACTGGTGCATTACTCTTATGGGAGTATATTTAGAGCAGCACAATATCAATCTCATTGCTCTATTTTGCAATTTCTGCAATCTCTGCAACTCATTTTGGTTGAGCATACATAGAATAGTTGCACAATAATTGAAGTGTGGCAATATTATTGTATTATACACTGTAAGTCTTGCCCAAAAGGATAGATATGCAGAGCAACGAGACAGATAGTTGATGCAATAGCTTATCTTTGAAATGACAAAATTAGCATGATCTTTAAAAGTCAACCTGTCATCTATTATTACCCCCAGATATTTAATTTTATTCACTTGATTTATTCTTGAGCCTCCTATTTCAATTGAGAAGTTACGAATAGCAAAATAAGTCTTAATTTTTCAGTACCAATTAACATAAACTGGCTTTTAGATGAGTTTATACTTAAAAAGTTTTTACATGTATAATTGTAGATTTTGCTCAATGCATTATTAACTACCTCAACCAAACCTCCACATTCTCTCCTGATGCATACACCAAAGTATCATCTGCAAACAGATGAACATCAACACCCTCGGCAGCATCCACAATGTCATTTATATAGAGTAAAAAAGTAACGGACCCAAAGTACTTCCTTGTGGTACTCCATGTTCGTTATTAAGTTCACCAGATGATACCCCATTCATTCTTACTTTTTGTCTTCTATTCTGTAAATAATTACCAAACCATTTCAAGACAGTTCCTCGCAGCCCCATATTATGTAATTTTGTCAATAAAATGTTGCGATCTATTGTTTCAAAGGCTCGTTGCAGATCCAGAAACACTGCAATTATTATTTTCCCTTTGTCCATTTCGTCTTTCCATACACCAAGCACATATTGCAATGCAGTCTCACAACTGTGTCCTTTTCTAAATCCGGATTGTTTTTCAGTTATTAAATTATTTTTTCTAAAAAGTCTATAAGTTGATTATACACATACCTTTCCATTATTTTGTCTACCCTGGGCAGCATATTTATAGGACGAAGATTGGAGGCTTCAAAACATTTATCCTTTTTTGTATGTAATATGATTGGCCACATATTCTTGGATACCCTGTATAAAAAGTTATAGTTTCTGAATAATGACAGTGATAAATTTGCAATAAATAATTCATGAAACACGCTTTCATTTACAACTTAAAAATAAAATAAAAAGTGCTACTGTTTTTTGAAAAATAATTATTTAGTAATAATATACAGGGCGTTACAAACTCGAGGGGCACTATTAGGTTCTAGGGAACGGTAAGAGATACAGAGTTGGTTAAATTGGAGCAAAGTTGGGCATTATTATGCTGAACAAGTTTCTGTTTTAAAAATTTAAATATTTGCAGCCGTTCCGGACTTACCTGGAAAAGATCGAGATTTTGCAAAAGAGATTTTATTTTTTTCTCGTTACTTTTAAAACAAATGGCATATTATTATCGCCACTATTTCTGTTCTATAAAATGATGATATTAAAATTAAAATCCAATGTTTCGTCTTTAAGTCACCATCATCAACTTGTTTCTTTTTAATAGGCAAAATATTTGGTTTTAAACTTAGTAAACTCGTATTTTAATTCGTAATCGAACGATATATTACACCTATCATTTATGCGACGTTTCGAACCGAAAAACCATTATTATTTTTTCCCCAAACGTTCGGGGAAATTTCGCAGTCAGTTCGCATTCATTTTTTTATGACGGGCCACGATAAAGATGATAGAGGCGTGATTAAATTAAATGCTTTATTTTATTACGTATAAGTAAATGTATGTAAATTACGTTAATTTTGGTAGCTTGTTAGTTGAATTATGAATAAATAAATAAATAAATAAAAAGAGTAATAATGAGTAGTTATAAAAAAATGGTATTCTCATTTTCAAATAAAAATTTCCAAGATCGTTTGGAATAAATACGTAATTTTTAATGATAAAATAGTGAATGATTTTTTTGTTCGAAACGTCGCATAAATGTAAAGTGTGATATATTGTTAGATTAAAAATTACAATACAAGTTTATTAAGTTTAAAACCAAATATTCTGCTCATTTAAATAAACAAACGTCGAATCTTAAATTTAGGGACATCAATTAGTAGAATCGAAAAAGTGGCAGTGACAATGTGTCGTTTGTTTTAAAATATCTCTTCAAATAAACTGAGAAAAAATAAAAACTGTTTCGCAGAAATTCGGTTTTTAACCAACCCTGTATCTCTTACCGTTTCCGAGATCCTAATGGTGCCTTAGAATTTCTAACACCCTGTATAGTATGAGCTAACGAAATATTATTTCTTATATAAGACCATAGCTTAGCTTTCCAGATATTAAGAAAAGTAAAGTCATTATACAAGGTGTTTACTTATTACTGTTAAGGGTTTGTTCATGACCTAATTTTATGAAAAAAAGTTAACATAAACATAGGCCCATTTTGATAATAATTAACAGTGTTATTTGAAGTAAAGATTAAAAAATTTAAATTTAATTTATTAAGTTCAGTGACGTGTCGTGCGGCACCTCAACGAGTACGTCTGACAACAAAAAAGGACGTCACTGACCGGCATTAATTTTAAGTAATTTATTTAAATTTAATAAATAAATATAGTGCTTTTTAACTCCTTTGTTCCTTTTTGCTTAGTTTTTGACCAAAAAATAAAATTCAGTTTATAGCATTTCCCTGGGCCTTGGACCATCCAAGAAACAGAACAAAATTTAATAACACTCAATTTAGTAAAACTAGTTAGTGTAGATTTTAATTTTATTCTGTTTAGTACTTGTTGGTGTTGTTACATAATTGTAAATAAATATTATAAAAAGTTAATTTTGCAGTTCAGGGTAAAACAATTTAGCAGTTTTGTTTTAGAAAACTAAGCAAGACACTTAAAAATATTAAGAAATCAAAAAGCTTTATTTTAGTTTGCCTATTCCGTCGGGTGTATTTTCGACCAGAATTCCCTTGTCTACCTGCCCAAGAAAAAGGGTCAGATAAGGAAAAGTACATTTTCGACTAAGGATGTACGGGCCATAAAATGTTAATGATCGGATTAACCTAATTATTATAAAATTAAATATCTAATACCTTAGTGACGGATACAAGGCTCCGACAAAAATACGCATCAAAAACTAGTATAATAACATCAAATCTACCTTGTTTTCACATTATTTAGTTTATTACAAACGCATAAATAGTTCTGGTTAGTTAGATCTTTTTATATTTCTTAATTAAATCTTAGACTAATACACACTTTATAAATCCACTTAAGAAATGTGTCAATTCTTTATTTCGTTCATTTATAAATTGAATCAGATCGTGCAGGTATAAAAAAACTAAACACAGTCGGACCATGCAGGAGTTACTGCCTTTTTATAGATTGATTAAAAAAATATATGGTAACCATGGAGTAAATAAGAATTATCTTTTATATTCATAATATTGCCTGCATCCCTTAGGTCGAAAATATATATAAGATAACTAGAACCCTTTTACCTCTGGTCAAAATTACAAGTGTTTTTAAGTACCTGCTCTAAACTTGAAAATACATACACCCGCCTATTCACAGAAAATTAAACAAAATCACAAAAGTTAGAGACGTAGATATTTTTGTCAAAAATATTTGTTTAGGTGGTTAGGTCTCCAACTCTAATAGTTTTTGCTAAATTACCATCCTACTGCTGTAAATAATGTTGCTGAATTTTATCAAAATCGGATAAGTTATATTAAGGGCATAAAGAAAAGAAGGGGAAAAGCCCACTTTGCGTCCTGCGGCCATAAAGGGTATGACCCATTTGCGTCTCGCCGCACTGACCCTTTTTTCTGGTTTGGTCACCTCGAGAATGTGTGTGTATTTATAAAGTGTGTATTAGTCTTGGGTTTAATTAAGAAATTAAAAAAAATCAACCAACCCGAACTAACCATGACCCCCACCTTTACTCTGGATTTATCAAGTGTGTACTAGTCTTGGGTTTAATTAAGGAATAAAAAAATATTTAACTAGCCAGAACTAACCATGACCCCCACCTTTACATTGTAATCATAACAGAACTATTGTAATGCAACAAAACTGACACTGATTTAAGGGTCTTTACAGATGGGTTTTATTCCAGTGAAGATTATTATAAATATTAGTTTAAAAAACTAAAAACACGCTTTTATATGCAAACTCGAACTAAAAAATTAGAAAAATAATTTTTCATTACAAAAATTTTGTCACTTCAGAGTAAAAAGCGTGGGGTGCATTTTACTATTTTTTCATAACTTTTTCCTCATAGATATTTGCAAATAGAATGTAATTTATAACATTTAATATATTAAGCACCCCACGCTTTTATTCTGAAGTGACAAACTCTTTGTAATGAAAAATTATTTTCTAATTTTTAGTTCGGCTTGCATATAAAAGCGTGTTTTTTTAGTTTTATTAAACTATTATTTATTTTTCATTTTTTAGTTCGATATATCAATTAGCTTTTTAAAAATAAATGCTCTAGTTTATTCACTAAAAATTCCTTCGCCATTTTGTCAAGAGTACACAGAGGATCTGGGTGTGTAGGAATTTATTTATCCTGGCGGTCCTAATCAGGACTAACGGGATAACTGTTTTTAAATTATTGCATTGTCATCGGTCCTTGATACGTGTGCAAAGTTTCAAAGAAATTGAATCGCTGGAAGTTGGTAAAAAATTAGACTCAAAGATTCCGTTACATAGATAGATAGATAGTTGTCAACCGAAGTTCACAAAAGCGTGTTAAAAAATACAAGTATAAATTGGATCGTAAGATAGTTTATAGTAATTAAATTTAAATAAAGGGCTTCTGTTACCTGGGCCACCCCCGGCCGGGCCACCTGTACCTGCCGGACGCAAATGGACCATAATATTTTTAGACCCGGGACGCAACTGGGTTATATTTATGACCACGGGACGCGAGTTACCGACGGGGAACCAAATTCATGTAAAGATGGGTCCACATTTAATTCATTCTGTAAGCGATGCCGCCAAGTACACAAAAAATGATAAAGTAAAGAAACCCTTTTGTGAACAATGATTTATTGTAGCAAAAACTATTTAACCCGACGAGTTTCTAGTACCAAGCCAAGTGCCACCGGTTTTATAGTAGGCAGAGGCGAAATAAGAGAATGTTTTGTAAAGTAGGTGATACGTGTTTTAGCAATGTATTTTTTATTATTTATCTAAAAATATGTAATCAGGCTCTGTCCGAGGCTATGTGCATTCGAAAAGGTTTGTTTACTTTATCATTTTTTGTGTATTTGGCGGCATCGCTTTCAGAATGAATTAAATATGGGCCCATCTATACCTAAGTTTCTTTACTTTACTTACACTCAATTTTAAAAACTAACGAAAACAACGAACATCTGCCCATTTAAGGCATCATTGAAAAGAGCGTGATATAAAAAAACAAGTAACGTGTTTTTTAATTACATATGATTAAAACAGTCTTAAATAGGATTACTTAGATGAAGCTAAGATAATAATGGGTTTTTACTTTTACCCAAGTAGGTAACATTACCATATTTGACATTATTATACTTAACGAAAAATAGGTATTCCTGACAAACAGTCGAAAAACATTCTACAAAAATGAGAGAGTAAAACTCCCTATTGCTTGTAATTAATTTCCTTGCAAAACAAGGTTTTGCATCCGTCGGGTACTATTCAATCTGGCGATTCGGATTTTCACATTCAGCCAAAGGCACATTAAAATGATGTGCCGCTGTGCCACACGACTTTTTTTTTAATGACGCCCAACTGTCTGTTTCATAAAAGGGTACGAGTTATTTTATATGCACTGGCGTAGATAATATCATTTTCTGGGAGGGTAATGGACCTAAGTTACAAAACAACTACCAAAAAGAACAAAAACAGGCTTCATCAAAGCATTCTGGGGGGTAATTACCCCCCTCACCCTCTCCCCCTTATCCCCTTTATCTACACCAGTGCTTATATGTATTCTCGACCAAAAGGATGCAGGCAATATTATGAATATAAAAGATAATTCTTATTAACTACATGGTTACCATATTTTTTATTGGAACAATTATAAAAGGAAGTGACCTCTGCACGGTCCGACCGTGTTAATTTTTTACCTGCACGGTCTGACTCTATTTATGAATCCACGAAAGAAAGAATTGGCAGAACTTTTAAGTGGATTTATAAAATGTTTATTAGTCTCAGGTTTAATTAAGGAATTATAAAAAGATTTAACTAATCAGCACTAACCATGATCCCCCAACCTATACTGTCTTCGGTAGAAAATATTCGAAATATATTAAGTAACAAAACAGTGAAAACATATTAACAAATTATTCCACGGAAGAGCAGGGCCGCTGAGAGCCAGTGCCGGGCCCCGGTACAACATAAAGTTGCGCCCCCCTATTTAAAAAAGACAGACTTAAAAAAGTTGAAGAGCAAAAAAAAAGGTCCTCACGTTTAAAGTAATATTGTTAACTTTACTTTTTAAAATTACCCTTCTTAAATCCTCACTTCCTAATTACTTATTTTATCCCGCGCGTGCCCCCACCCAATCACTCCGGGCCCCAGTAATTTGTACCGCCTTCAACGCCCCCCGCGGAAGAGCTTTGATAAGATAAAAAATTTAACAACTAACCAGAACTACTTTATGCGTTGGTTGCAAGTTGCAAATGAAATAATGCGGGTACAAGGTAAATTTGATGTTATTATATTAGTTTTTAGGCGTATTTTTGTTGGGGCCTTTTTATCCATTATTAGGGTATAATATATTTTAAATTTATTAATAATGAGGTAAATCGAATCATAAACATTCCATGGCCTGTAGAGCCTTGGTCGAAAATGTACTTTTCCTTATCTGACCCTTTTTCTTGGGGAGGTAGACAAGGGATTATGGTCGAAAATACACCCGCCGACTTTCGCCCGTTCTATCAGCCCTTTTAGTATTATTGTTGACTTTTCGGACCCTATATGTATACAGCCTTGTTCCAGTTTACTTACGTGTATGCAAAATATATACGTCATCTAGCATACTTAATACTCAGTAGCATATCCGTATCCTTAGAATACATATTAAGGACGTTCCCAAGGAGTAATGCGACCGTTTAAGTCTTTAGAGACGTTTTTTCTCCTCCTATTGTAGAGAATATATTTGTTTTAAAAGGTTTTTGAGGTTATATATTTACTTTAAAATAATTTACATTAATGACTTAGTAATTAAAGGATGGCAGATTTGTTCGAAACAAAAAAGTGATACAATTATAATAATAGTCCAGACGAAATACCCAATTGCAAAAAAATTGCCTTAGAGCAAACCAATGGTATAGTTTTGTTAAGTGCATTTTAACTATGTAAGAAAAACACTTCCGAACAAAAATCATGCATTTAGGGAGTGAAGGGGGGTGGTTTTAAGAGTAAAAATGTTTTTTGCAATTTCTATCTAAATAATAATAATTTTAATTTTTACAAAAATAGCGAAAATACACAAATTCACAAACATTTTTTTTATAAAAATATTGTTCCACAACACCTCGTATAAAAACACGTGTCTTCGTTTTATACCTTTATTAACAATGGAACGTAACTATGGTTACAACAACGACAAAATCTACTCTTGTCAATGTCTCGAAGTTTACAACACAAAAGTCAATTTATACTGACTCAATCGGAAGTTTCCCGTCGCCCTTTATAGTATGGTGGAAGAGTAAAGAATGATCTAGAATCTTCGAGAAATATCGTGAAAATTCCATAGTACAGGATGGCATAAAAGTTCTCAATGGATAATTCGGACGTTTTCGGAAACCTTCGAAACTGATGAAAGAACTTGGAAAATCTAAGGTAAATTATTCAAGTAAATTATCAGACTAAATTAAAGGTCCTAACTTTATACAATTCTATAAACTAACAATTATTTTTAATGTCCGTAACAATATTTTATATTTTAAAAAATAATAGTACTTTCCTCTTGTGCAAAATTCACATTTTTTGAGATACCTCGTATACGAGTACCGCTCATATGTGTTTTTTTAAGAAAAACTTTTGTTACGTCCTCAATTATTATTTTTTTGTTTTTGTAAAATATCTAAGAAAAGTTAGAATAATATTTAATTAAACGTGTCCTAAAACGTCCTTCAGGATAGGACTTACATGTTAAAAATGCAAATTTTAAAAGCTTATATCTTAAAATTTAGTGCCGCAAAGGCCTATTAAAAAAAAAACCTATGTATAGAGGACACTTATAAGTAAGTATATTCAGAGTTTATAAAAAAAAATCCTTAGAAAAGTGCTTTTTTTGGGAACGCCTTAATTTGTAAAATATTTCTTGTATCTGGAAATTATAATTTAGCCACCCAGTTTAAGCTTTTAACTTAAAAATTATTTATTTATTTTCATACGTCTTGATAACATAAACGTTTTATGAACCTACCCACATAATATATAGATTAGCAAAACATGAGTTTAAGTTGCTGTATCTCACGTGAAAATTATAATGATTACGATCTGATTCACCTTGTATATTACGATAATGTGCGATAAAACAGATGGTTAACATGGAAAACATTGTAAAAAACTCAATGTTATAAACAAGGCAATTTAGACGTTAATTTATACCCGACAGTGCAACTTGCAATTTCTGATTTTGACTTGTATTAACATGAAAAAATTAAATCATTAAAAATTAAATAATAACGTAAATAACATGTAAAGATGATATGGGAAATTAAAAATTGCAATTTATTTTATAAAGCAAATGTTTAAATTTTTAAATTATTAGTTATTGGAAATAGGGCTACAGGATAATTTGGTCTTGATAGTAGGTACATACAGGGTGTCACACCGGGAACTGCCGCGATCGATTTCTCGAAAAGTACGCCTTCGAAAATTTTGAAAATTTGGTAACATTATAAAATGAGTGGGGGACATACAACTAAAATATTTTGACAGCTTCTACCACTTCCGGTTATACCGGAAGTTAATACCAACTTTTTATTTTAAATGGAACACCCTATATATTACTTATTTTTTAAATTCTGCGTATAATTCTAATCATAATTTAGGTATAACGTTCTATACCGAAGTCCAACCGTTTTTGACTTATTTTAAATTTTATGTTAAAATGAAGTTTGCAAGCCATTACATAACCATCAATTTCTTCTAAACAAAAGCCTTTATTATGAGTTGGCGTTGGATTCCTTGTAAAGAAAGAACTTGTTTAGTACAGAGTGGTCAAAAATAATCATTAACAACTATAACGAGAAAACCCTAATAGTCAATTTTTTTAAAGAAAATCCCTATCTTTTAATAAGTTATCCTATTAGGCATTAAAAATAAGGGTAAGTTTGTATAAGGATGTCTATTCCAAAAATTTAAAGTTTTCGGAAATATTAACTATTTAATATTTATCTATTCTAACAATGCATTTAAGTAGGAGCAGGTACGGGGTAGTTGGCTGTGACACCTCATTTTGTTGTCAAGGCCAACTAGAAGCTAAACTAAGCCGTACTTAAAGACATTGTTAGAATAGATAAATATTAAATTCTAAATATTTCAAAAACTATACATTTGAAATGGACATCCCTTATACAAGCTTATGCTTATTTTTTATGCTTAATAGGATAAGGTAAAAAAGATAGGGTTTTCATTTAAAAAAATGACTTTTAAGGTTTTTGTCGTAATAACTTTTAACGATTAATTTTGACCACTCTGTATTTATTAATTGTAAAAATATCAATACAGTTTGCCAAAGTAGTTCTTCTACGAGAAACCCAACCCCACCTCATATTAAAGGCTTTTATTTAGAAGAAATTAATGGCTATATAATGGCTTGCCAATGTCATTTTAGACATAACATTTAAAATAGGTCAAAAACGGTTGAACTTAGGTATAGATCATTATACCTAAATTATGTTTAGAATTTTACGCAGAATCTAAAAATAAATATTATAGAGGGTGTTCCATTTAAAATAAGGAAGTTGACATTAACTGCCTGTATAACCGGAAGTGGTAGAGCTGTCAAAATATGTTAGTTGTATGTCCCCTACTGCCTTTATAAAATTACCAGATTTTTTAAAATTTTCCATGGCGTTCTTTCAACTTTGCAGTGACAACTTAACTAATAATCCATTTTACCAATTTTTTTACCAAAACATGTTCTCTTTCCTCCTTCTTGTTTACTAAGGGGGTTTACATGACCGCATTAAAAACATTACAAATAAAGTACTTTTCCATACAAATTTCCCTTCTTACTCATGGATTCAAAACCCCCAAAACCCCTCTTATACGCCCTTGATGTCAGGGAAGTTATACGGGTAGATAGTGCAAAATATAAGCAAATGTAACTCTTAAGCGAAAAAAACAATAAACGACTTCATGTACAGTACGTGCTATAAACCAAATTACAGTTTTATACTATATAAAACTTGGTTATTAAAAAACAAGACCCAAAAAAAAATATTTTGTTTAATATATATTTTTTTACTTTAGGAAGATGAAATTTGGATTTCAAGTGAAGACCTAAACACAGAAAATAGCAGTGATGATGAAAAGTCAAGATCGAAACTCGCCTATAAAAAGAAATTAAAGCTAAAACACAGAAAAAGGTCGTCTCCCAACATTAAGGTGCAGAGACCGTCTATTCCATCCATTCCTAGTACTTCAAGAGCTGTTGGTAAGGGTTACTATAATAGTAAAAAAATAGAAATATATCATTACAGTACAAAACATTTTCAATGGGTGTAACGACTCTATATAAGTATAGTTTTTTGCCCAAAGAAGCTCCGTCGGTATGATCTACTAATAGAAATAACCCCTTATAAAGGTGGTTGGCTGCAATAAAATGATTTACGGTAGTCGGGAGGGCACGGTCGTATTGTGAAGGTATAATACGACCGTGCTCCCGACTACCGTTTATCGTTTTATTGCAGGCAATTGACTTTTTAAGGAGTTACTTTTATTAGTAGATCATGCCGACGGACCTTATTTGGGCAAAAAACTATACACAAAAATATCCCCCTGTACCGGGTGTTAACTTATAAATTTACACCTTCCTACTTTTCGAATTGATAAACGGATTTTTAGTACCTCTTAGGATATACATACATGCAAGTGTCTTCAAGCAGGTTTTTTTTAATTAATTAAAATTTAATAACAAGTCTGATTAAAATATCTGTAAATTTGTAATCTGTATTGTAAAAATAATGTTTTTGGTAAATAATTTTAAAGAAAATAGTTTACAGAAACGAGTCTTAGGCCGGGTTTATATATCAAAATTAAATTTTAGCAGTATTGTCATTAGCATTAGACACAAGATTTAAGAACATAAATTTATCTTAAAGTGTTTATGAAGCAAATTTGGTTTTTTAGTCATAAGAAACGAAAAACGAAATTCTCTAAAATCTAACACTCTAAAAGGTTAAAATTAGTAACTCCTTTTGATTCAAGTTTTATTTCCTTTTTTTATATAGCTAAACAGTGCCACAAAAATGGCTAAATTTACTTTGGTTTATACTAGTACCAAAGAATATAATAGCTACCGCAATAGAAATCGAGTCCAAATGGCTGAATAACGAACGATTTATTTTCAAGCGCTGATATGGACAGCTTTGGAATCTATACAAGCGGGCTTCTAAGAGGGCTTCGATTTTCGGCGCCGATTTCATTACTAGTGTTGGGAATAACCGACTGAATAAAAACCCAGTACCTGGTACTCGAGCGATTTGAATAATCGAGTAATCACTCGAGTAGTCGAGTACTCGAGTTATATTTCGCTTGGAAGCTGTCAACGATTTGCTTTGTTACTAAAACCATTCGCAAAATAACCGAAATAATTCATTGGTTATCTGTGCGGAAGGCCGGCGCTGGTCTGCGGAAATAGTAAAAAAATAACATTAGACAAGGTTTATCAAGTATTTTGTGGTTTATCATCACCCGCCTGGTGTACAACAAGGGCGGATAAATACCGATATTGCGTTTGCATCCCAAATCGGTTTTCAGTAGAACAAGCAACCCATATTATAATCTGTTTTTCAGTCATTGCTACAGTTATGAGTTAAAAACTGGTATCATCGATTTTTTTATCACTCGAATAAATCGCTCGAGTACTCATTACAAAAATTGAGTAATAACGGTTTTTTTAATAATGGAGTACTCGAGTAATTTTACTCGAGCGATTCCAATACTTATCATTACACGTGTCCGTAATTCTATTGCGGAAGCTATTATATTCTTTGCTATTACTAATGCTAATACTAAAACTAAAATTAAATTTTGAATTATAAACTCGGCCTAACACTACTAAGGGACACTGGCGTAGATGAGGGGGTTAAATACCCCTTCCTACAGGGAAGTTAAAATTTTTTTAAGAGTCATTACAAATAAGGTTGTAAAGTCTAGTAGAAAGACCTGTTAATTGCTTTTTGGTAGATGTTATTATAAACTACGCTAGTGCTTAAGGACTGGGTATAAATTTTATCTTTTTTATTTCGTAAAAAAATCAATAAACTTTTTACTGAACAGGTTTACCTGTTTTAGTTGTTAGGTCAAAACAATTAGGTTTCATTTCCGTTATCAAAATCTGTAATAATTATTTAGAATTAACATTAAAGTACATGTACATTTACAAAAAGTAATTACAACCTACTAATTGGGTTTGTTAAATTGCTGACAAAAAAAAATAGCTATAATTTTAGTTCCGTTTTAAATTGAGCTTGCACAACACGTTGATAGTGAACAAGCTGTTGCACGACTTTGTCCTTCTTCCACAGACCTCCAACGGGTCTAAACCATGTCCTAACTCCCAAAATCCCTAAAAATATTTTTTATGCTTACAGTTACTTGAATTTTAAATAATAAAAAAATCATAAGCAATATTTAAAATAAAATTGCGCGACCTACAGGTCAAGCTATTCGGAAAACAATGCTTACAATATTAGAAAAACGTTGTGTTTAATAGGTATTTTCTACAGGGTGTTCACTAAAAGTTTGTATTATTTTTTGGGTTAATCTACTTTTTTCTATAAATATGTCCGCTAAACTGCACCCTCTCCAAACTACAGCCAATGTAATTTGCGTAAAAAATGATTTGATGATGATATTTTAATCAGCGGCTACATGTGCCATTTCTGTTGGGGCTCGTTAAAAACCTTTTTAATGCTAAAATAAAAGAGAGACTATTAATTTTAAAACATTGCTAGTTACACTCAAAATCCTAAGGACTGCCATATTTCTGAAACTACTAAAAAAATTATATATCTTATGTCGCCCCTTGTTAAAGCTCACTAATCTAATAGGATCCTTCCAATCAATAAAATAGAAAAGTTTTGAGATATACGTTTCTTCACTCTTCGAGGTCCTACATCTGCAGTTCTTCGTTGCTTATAGTTGGGACGTCGTAACAACTAAAGATAAGTTTCCATCTCACGTAACGACTCGACACTCTGTCTCTTGGGATTTACACCTCCTGAATTTGGACATCATGCTTTTTATCGACCAATTCACCTTTGCTCGGGCTCCTGCTGACTCGATAGTTATAGCACGGTGTTCCATTTTAGAAAATGCTATTTAACTCTGTGTGAAAAATACGATTGTCAATATAAATGTAAAACATAAAAATGGGCATTTTCTTCTTTTATACTAAAAGAAACCCACAGTGTTATAAAGGGTGTTTCTTAATTGCGTTAATAAAATTTAAGGGCGTATTTCTAAGTAATTTTATGAAAAAAAGTTTATATAAACATGGTCCTCAAATGTTTAGTACTCAAGATACAAAGTGTTAAACTTTTCAAAAACCAAAAAATTTCTAAAACACTTTTTAAAGTAAAATTTGTTGGATAGATGTAAACGTTATTCAATTAAGTATTTGTGGTTGTTGTTACATAATTGCTAAAAGAAAGTTATAACACTTAATTTTTTAAAAGAAAAAAAAGTCCTAATGTTTCTTGTATGGTCCAGAAATATGAAGTTTAGAATTAATTTTTTTCTGAAAACTAAGCAAGCTACGTAAAGATATTAAAAAACAAAAAGTTGTATTTTTCGTTGTTTCATCCAAAAAAATATATAAAAAGTTTGCAAAAAGTTAGTGGCGTATATACAGGGTGTCCCGGAAAATGTGGAAATCTCTCGCACACGTATGGAACAGATGAAAATAACACGACAAGTTCCTATAAAATTTTTCCGTTTAAGCCCCCTGCGGAGATATGATCCCTAAAGGGGCAGCTAGAAATCGATTTTTCGTGAATAACTTTTAAAGCGCTCTGTATAATTTGATAATATTTTAGTACGATGCATACTAGTAAAGACCTCTTAAAATAGTGCCCTTGAAACTTATGTCGCTTCTTTAGTTTTCCAGGGACGGACTAGTTTTCGCACATTATTGATAATATTTTTACGCCCTGTATGGTGAAGACACAAAAATATGTTTTTGGGTAGTTTAAACCTTTTGCTAAAAAAAGGTACTCTTGTTTGACATCGATAAAATGAGCCGTTTTCGAGTAAAACATTATTTTAACAATAAATTCCTGACCTGCTACGAGAGGACTTCAATACTGAATCAAAAATTACAAATTACATCGAAAATAAAATATTGTATTATTAAACAAAAATAAACTCTTATTGTTAAAATAATTTTTTACTCGAAAACGGCTCATTTTATCGATGTCAAACAAGAGTACCTTTTTTAGCAAAAGGTTTAAACTACCCAAAAACATATTTTTTGTGTCTTCACCATACAGGGCGTAAAAATATTATCAATAATGTGCAAAAACTAGTCCGTCCCTGGCAAACTAAAGAAGCGACATAAGTTTCAAGGGCACTATTTTAAGCGGTCTTTACTAGTATGCATCGTACTAAAATATTATCAAATTATACAGAGCGCTTTAAAAGTTATTCACGAAAAATCGATTTCTAGCTGCCCCTCTAGGGGATCATATCTCCGCAGGGGGCTTAAACGGAAAATTTTATAGGAACTTGTCGTGTTATTTTCATCTGTTCCATACGTGTGCAGAGATTTCCACATTTTCTCGGACACCCTGTATATTAGCTGAAATGCGTTTCACGCCGCCACTTCTGGCACTTATTAAAATTTATTTAGAGCTAAATTAACTTCCCCATTCAACAAATACCACAGCCAAAATTTATTAAAATCTCATGAGGCAAATTAGGGATATTATTAAAGTCTGATTTTCTTTTAAAGTTTAACACCCTGTATTTTATAAATAAAGCATTACCGGACCTATTTAATAATAAAACCCTTATTTTTACTGCTAACCTGAAAAATTGGTATAATTACTCCATTGCCCTGACGAGAATTAATATTTCTCTCCCTAGGTAAATAATGATATTGATAAAAACCCATGTTAATAATAAGAACATTTCTTCAAAAATCTGACACATGCCAAATTTTAGAAAATTACTTATGCCAAAATTTAAATTGATTTTAAATATATCAATGTTTGCAGTGAAAAAAAAAATGTTATATGCCTCGGTTGAGAATGCTATTATACTCGAAAAATTTCAAAAACAATTTTTTAACACCATGTTTTTTTTTAGGTAGAATTTAAAATAAAAAGAAAGGTGCTTTTTTTTACTCAAGAATTTGAGCGTGTCGATACGAAATGACCATGCCGAGAATTGGTTTTTATTTATTTACGCGAAAACCGTTCATTAAATAAAAAAAGCCAAGAGGTCAAATTTGTTCCAAATCTAATGAGAAGTTAAAAAATATTTTTATTATAGAAAAATGCAGTGGCATACCATTTTTTTATTAAAAATTATTAACCTTAAACCCCTCATGGACGACACTGGTAATAATTAATTTTTTTATTGTATGCTAAATAATGTGTTTTGGTGCATAGAAGACATCTCAAATTTTTTTAAAGTTTTTAACACCCTGTTGTTTGAAAACTAAGACGTTTAGGACATTGTTTATATGTTTTTTTCATATTTTTGAATGAAAAATTAGCACTAAAAGTTTGTCGGATAAGTTGTGAAACACCTTGTATGAATTTATTTCTATGACTTTCTATTACAATGTTCAAAAATCGAACTTTATTGGAATTATGGTAATATGGAAGTTTAAAAAATTATTTTGGTATTTATCTAAATAAAAACAAAGATATGACAGTTAATTTAAAAATGTAAAGATGTTTTTATAAGGCAAAAATGATGTAGAATATTAATCTTAAGAGACTTTTAAATAGCCTTATTGAACCACAAAAACCAAAAATTTACTTTTGTCTTTTGAAAAGATTCAAGCTTGAACTTAAACGCTTTAGTAATAACGAAGATTTGACATTTTTTGAAATTAAGGGGCAATAAATGTAATTTAGGGCAGTTATTTTGGTTCGATCTAATCTCTATACGGGGTAAGTGAAAAAGTAAGTTTTTCCCATTTTTTTTTTTATAAGGAGGCTCTGCTTTTTAAAATATGCCATAACTTCTTAATTCCAAACAAGTTTTCCCAATATTATTTTGCTTCAAGTTTAATAAATAATAGTTTAAAAAACTAAAAAACACGCTTTTATATGCAACCGAACTAAAAATTAGAAAATAATTTTTCATTACAAAGAGTTTGTCACTTCAGAGTAAAAAGCGTGGGGTGCTTAATATATTAAATGTTATAATTATTCTATTTGCAAATATCTATGAGGGAAAATTTATGAAATAATAGTAAAATGCACCCCACGCTTTTTACTCTGAAGTGACAAACTCTTTGTAATGAAAAATTATTTTCTAATTTTTAGTTCGGTTGCATATAAAAGCGTGTTTTTTAGTTTTTTAAACTATTATTTATTTTTCATTTTTAGTTCGATATATCAATTAGTTTTTTAAAAATAAATGCTCCAGTTTATTCACTAAAAAATTCCTTCGCCATTTTGTCAAGAGTAGTATTAGGACACACACACATTATCCTGGCGGTCCTAATCAGGATAACGGGATACTGTTTTTAAATTATTGCATTGTCATCGGTCCTTGATACGTGTGCAAAGTTTCAAAGAAATTGAATCGCTGGAAGTTCGTAAAAATTAGGCTCAAAGATTCCGTTACATAGATAGATAGTTACAACCCAAGCTAATAAAAGCGTGTTAAAAATAAAGGTAGTTTTCTCTTGTGTCATATTCCGTTAATTTGCACCTACCAATTTTTATCAATGTTTTGTGAGTGTTGGTATATGCAGAGATTTTTATCAAGAATAAATTTTTTAAAGAAATTAAAAATAAGAAGTTTTCCATCTGGTTGAACGTTTCTGGCGGTCACTGTATATCGCAAAATCGACTTTTAAACCAACCATGGTAATTTTTAAAAACATTAGTTTTGAATGAAGATATGCTAACCAGGTAACAATGCCAATAAAATTTGTGACAATTTAATTATTTACTAGCTTTAGTAATATCACTAACATAACTATAACACCGTTGTAAATAATAAAACAAAAATTAGAATCATTAAACTTAATTAAAGACATTAATCTTGAACTTGGTTAATGAGGAAGAAATTGCGTATAATTTCTTGTGCTGACCCAGTCATGTTAATGTTTATTTCTTTGGTATTGATTAGTGTATAATTTGTTGTTGCTACTATATTTATGGTAATT
This sequence comes from Listronotus bonariensis, assembly GCA_014170235.1. Taxonomy (NCBI): domain Eukaryota; kingdom Metazoa; phylum Arthropoda; class Insecta; order Coleoptera; family Curculionidae; genus Listronotus; species Listronotus bonariensis. The sequence continues at coordinate 28,721 of JACEGR010007500.1, forward strand.
AAGCACGTAAGGCTTACAGGGTCAGTCAACAAGGTATTTGCCTTCAATAGTACTAGAACTATTAGATACACAGTATACAGGGTGTTATAGAATGTTGTTAGGGAAGTTTCAGGCGCGGATTCTACTATTGAAAAGATAAAGAAAAGGCTAGGGTGCCAACGAATCTGTTAGACAAGCCGTATCTTCTAGAGTATTAATCATATTAAAAAGTAACTTGGTATAGGCAAATGGTATAGAAACGAGGAGAGTTTTCGCATATTTTTCACTTTTTGGTTACTTCCGGTAACCAGAAATGACCCAGTTTTGAGTTTTGAAAAGAAACACCCTGTATATTTTGGCATTTTAAAATTTCTAAGACAATTCTAAATAGAAATTTGACATCTTAAAAGGTTTTACTGGATTTTTTGAGAGTCATTTGTAGTATTGCATTTAGGTGGCCCTGATCCTTTATTTATGACTTTATTTTTAATCCGATCGCAAATAAATTTGTGTCGTTAGATTCGTCAGAAAATCCCTAATTTGAAAAGTGTTTGTCTTACAAGAGTTGCCATTTGAAAAAAGGATAGTTAGACACGAAAATGTTAATTTGCCAAATTGTTTGATTCCCTTCTTTATTTTAAGTCCGTTTTACAGTCGGCAAGTTCTTTCTGCAACTTGCAAGAGAATTTATTTTTGGCAGCGTATTCTGCAACTTTATTGCGATTTGCAACTTTACCAGTTGGACCGATTTTTCTTGCAGTTGCAACTGCAAGTCTGGAAAAAATTTGGTTAATTTAGTGGTACAAATCCCACCCAAAGTTACTAGTTGAGTAACCACCACTTTCTTGCTTTTTTCTTGAATTTTCATCCCCCTGGACGGTAGCGGCAGTAATAATGAGGCAAATTGTAGCCGCGGTGGCCCTTTTTCGTTCGATTTTTTTCATTTTTAACAGCTATTCTAAATACCGGTCAATAGCTAGGTTAGGTTCTAACTTTATTTTCACATTTTTGCACGTTGGTACTTTGCCCTATTTTTGCAATATTAAAAGCGAATTGCCGACTGTAAAACGAATCCTGCAATAAACTTGCAGCAAGTTTATTGTTGAAAGAAAGTTGCTGCAACAAAATTGCAGAAAGAACTTGCCGACTGTAAAACGGACTTTGTCACTAAAATTTTGCGATTGTATTTTTCTAACATCACCTAGGGTCACTAGATTAATTTGGGCCCAACAATAGTCATCCTAAATACAATATAAAAAGTGGCTCTAAAAAATTCAAGTAGGCCTAAAAACATTTTAAAATATCACATTTTTACTCAGAATTGTCTTTGGAATCTAAAAATGTTAAAATATATATTTTTATTTGGTTAACCTAAAAAAGCACAATAATGTTACACACATTTGCACAGTCAGTGGCGTGAGGTTTTTTGTTTGGAATATTCTACTTAAGTTCGCACCATATGGAAAACCTTTTTTATTGTTAATTTTATGAAAAATGTTATTCTTTATAAAAGCCCTGCATGATCTAAAACCCAAAATGCAATAATTGGATATTTATTATTTTTTTGCAAGAAGTTGTATATTACGAAGTACGTCAAAAAATATAAATTTGGTTTAGTTTCTTTTATAATATCGAAAATTTTTATAAAGAAAATATGCTAAGGATTAACATTAATAGCAATATATATATATATATATATTTTATGTTAACGAAGAAATTCCCAATGAGATTTTTTTATGAAGTTTTTGTGTTGTAAGTCAAAAATTTCAAGTTTCCCTGTAAACACCGAGAGTGTTGTCTGCCCTTAAATTTTTTAACAGCATTCTGTAACACCGTGTATAAAGCTGTACAATTATTTTATAGGTGGTAATAACCCTAGTGTATTGAATGTTTCCGGAAAAATTAAATGCGTATGCGGAGTTTCTAAGTAATTTGTTTTAAAAATAGCATGAGCAAGAGTAGTTTTAAATTTTTCCACTTTCGCGAATGCTATTTGTTAAAACTATGGTGACCTGTTAAAACATATTACTTAGAAACGAGTCTTTCAATTTTTCGACAGGAAAAATTAGATACACGAGGGATATTTGGTAAGAATATTCCAAATAAACATTTTATTTTAATACAACATTTTTATTTATTAAAACAATAAGAACAATAATTAATAAGAACAATATAACTTGCAACTTGTCAAACTTGCATGAACATTTTTCGATTTTATTTTCCAGAAAAACTGCTGACAGCTAAGTTGACAGTTGTTAAGTAATTTTTCCACTTAAAATTTATATTTGACATACCAATTCTTGATAGCGATTAGTCAAAATTAATAGAAAGGAAATCATGCAGAATCACCGCCCTAAGTTTCATAATGAATTTTTAAATCACCCTGTATAATACAGCATATTTTAAAATTATTTTCTTTTAGATGAAAGACTGCTGATGCCTAAACCAGAAGACACCCATTCCAGGTCAGACGATTCCAGAACATCAGATGAAGAATACTTCTTCCCACCACCATCTTCCGAGTGTCTTTCGAAAAGACTGAGTTTAGAAGACTGGCGTCCCATGAAAGGTGCTTTGAATATTTCATCTCTTGAAGAGACGGCGTCAACCGCGGGTAGGTCTATAGAAGTATGATATTTTCCTCTTGAAGATGTTTTTAATGTATTATTTTTGATTTAAAAGCTGTATTATTTATATTTTTTTTTGAAAATTATTACAAAATACAGGGTGTTTCCTAACTATGGTACCAAACTTAAGGGGTGATTTCTTATGTCTTCTTTAGAAAAAAAGTTTCTATAAACATATCTCCGGACTTGCTTATTACGTATTTTTTAAAATATTTTATAAACCCTTTAACCGATTAACATGAAATTTTGTACACTTATTTAATGTAATAATGCGCTTCTAAATATCTACCTCGATTAAAATTATTGGGTCCAGTGGCGTCTCAGTAGCACTGCCGTAGATAATTTCATGTCCTTGGGGAAGGGGGAATTAATGCAACGGATAAAAGTATGTTTCAACCTCGTTTTATATGGCAAAATCGAAAATGGGCCAAAAAATCCTCATCCTGGGGAGGGGTAATTACCCCCTTTACCTCCCCAGTGTTCAGTGGACACCACAGTCAATATTATCAAGAAAAAAATACTCCACTAACTTTTTATAAAGTTTTTATATTTTTGCCTAATTAGGCAATTAAAAGGTAAACTTTTAGCCTCTGGTATTTATCTTTTTGTTTTTAATTAAAAAAATTAAGAAAGTTTAAGTCATTTTAAAAAGTATCCCTAAATAGCATAAAATAAAATCCAAAATAAACAATCTCAATAGTGACGATGACGATTTTCAGTTAAATACATTGTGTTACAGTTAGGTAAAAGTGGCTTACCTATTTTAGGGCAAATAAATGTTTATTTTTATTTTTGTTATTTTTATCATATTGTCTATGGGTTCTTTTTAAAAGAAATTAAAGTACCATATACATATGTAGTTCTAAAACAGAAAAAACTAGTTAAAAAAAATCTGCAGCAAAACCTGGATAAGAAAGTAGTATTAGTTTCTTTGTTGATTTTTTTCTTTAAGACGTGACTATATTAAATAAAAAAATTATTAAAGTTTATAAAGGCGTGGATGTTTAAAATCCTTAAACAGGGGTACAGACGGTCATGCAAAACTGTCGCATTTGCATGTCAATGTCAAAGTCGATTTATTTTATAATACACACACACGATTATAATCATTTAAAGTCTAAATCGTTATTCTTTAATTTTTTTTAAAAATTTGATCAAAAAAACGGCTTGATGGATTAAATCTGAAACTTTGTATGGAATTTTTGTAGGCATTTTGAACTGTAAAATGCACACCTAACATTACTCGTTTTCTCGATCTTAAACTCCTTTTTATTTTCTTGACTTTCAAATCAATGGTTTTTTTTACCGTAGCCGATTTTTGTGAAGGCTTTATTGAAGATTTTAAAACCCTCCTTAATGTTCTTGTGCAATCCGCAGCTGCTGAAATATGTTAAATATAAAAAGATTCACTTTCATTTAAAGTTCGATATCTTAGAAATTAAAGTGGTTTTAATTTTTTTTGAAAACGAAACTAGATACGAAGAAAGAGACTAAAAAATAATTTTTTAGTTGCTTAATCGGAAAAAATATAAAAACTTTATAAAAAGCGACTGGGTTACTTTTTTCTCAATAGTTTAGACTGTGAAGCCTCCTAAGAAGCCACTGCACCCAATAATATTTATTAATCTACCAATCTTAAGTGCCTTATACATTAATTGAGTGTATTAAATTTCATTTAAATCGGCTGAAGGGTTTGCAAGATATTTAAAGAATACCGACTTTTTAAACAAAAAATTTACGCCTCTTAGAAATGCAGCAAGTTCGGACATATGTCTATAGGAACATTTTTGCATTAATATACAATGAAATCCTCTCCCTTGATTTTCGTTTCGTAGTCAAGAAACACCCTGTGTACATCGTGCCATAGTTTTGAAGAAGAAATATCGTGCGTTTTAAGGTTTGATCAATGTTAGGTCCGGCAAAACGATATTCAGAGTTGAGACTAGTGCTTTATTACTCCTAAGCATACTAAATTATACAGACGAAAAATATTACTCAATATCTAAACCGGTTTAATTTTTAGGGACTTATGGAAGGCGAGTACAAACTTCAAAATAAAATGTTTAAATATGTGTATATATCCAGAAACAAATTAGGTAATTGTCTAGAGTTGCGGCAACTCCGATTTGACGAAATTTGCTATACCTTGGTTTTTGGGGCGCTGATCACGAATCTAACTTTTTTCGGAAACGTTCGATCTTGAGATATTCGTCATCATGGACAACTGTTCTATTTTTACTATAATTTCCCTTTTTTTTGCACTAAGTTACTGATGTAACACTAAGTTAACACAATATTTTATTCAACTAAAAAACCCTTTTTAAAACATGTTTTCTTATTGGTTTTTAGCCTTTCTGTTATTAATATAAAAGTTTGCTTTAAATCAAGTCGCCATAGTCTGAAACCATTATACAATAGGTGTATGCATGGTTGTAGCGTTTAGGTAAAAGATTTGAATTTAATGAACAACGTAAAATAACTAAAAGTTTTTAAAAGATGCTTATATAATATTGTGTGCTTGTTAGGTGTATATCAAGAATTTATGTGCAAAAGAAGGCGGAATAGAAGCAAAACTAAAATTGAATTCAACTTCGATGATGAATATCTCGAGAACGAAACGTTTTCAAAAAAAGTCGTGATTAGCGCCGCCTAAAACGCTACCTCGGGTGCAAACCTCTAAACCCGGTCCTGTTGTTTGTGTTTCCGCTGAGCTCCGTCGAAGGTTCAGTGCGCATGCCCACAGTGTATGCTGCGCAGTGCCGACGTAGCGGTTATTGTCATCATTTGCTGTATTTCATCCTTATTATTTTTCGTTCGAAATCACTATCGGCAATTTTTGCCAATGCGCGAAAAGGAGACGGTCTAAAGCGAGACAACCATAGGACCAATTTGCTTCGATTTTTGGGGGGCTGGAGTTTTTGGTAGTCCCGAAAGGTATGAGGCAAGCTTTGAGACATTGCAAAAAATTTGGGAAAGATAAAGGAAGTTATTTGTCATTACTGCCACAAAAATGACCTACAGTTAGGTAAAAGTGGCACTATTGACATAAAAATCGCTTTCTCTTATCGCTTCTAGGTTTAAGTCACATAAAAGTTTTGGCTTGGATACTGGGAATCTTGGGGGACTAATTTTGTCTAATTTCCTTTTTGGGGGTTAAGCCTGCTCCTAGCCCCTCCCCCAAATTGGGCCTATGGAGACAACAGACACACATACCTGCTAGGGTTCAACATATTGAGACTCAGTTGGAAGTATCAAGCTGGCACGACGTGTTTATAGGCAAAATGTAAATATTCGATTTAAAAATTTTCTTGATGTTGTAGCTTGGGATTTATGAGCTTACGTAAAAATAACGAATTTTATATTGTGATAAATTACACCACTTACAAAAAAAAAGAAACCAATGGATCTAGAGAGATGATTTGAGGGTTTTTGATGTATTTTTATTTCTTATGTTATCCAATGACCTTCTATCCTTTACAGTACGTAAATGATTTTAACCTTTGTTAGAATTTGATACTATTTAGTAAGTCTACCGACAAACTTTAAGGGGCAATTCAATAATAAGAAATAAAAAACTGCCTATATATATAAAAATTATTGTTTTCTTTTTTAATAACTTTAATACCAATTTAAATATTTTTAAAAAATTTGAGAGACGTCTCCTTTGAATAACAAGACATTTCAATTCTTTTAGTTTTTGTAAATTAAAGGAAAAATTAATTCACAAATTCTTAAGTATTTAGAAAAACGCAAAATTTTGCATGACAGGCAGTATGGATTTCTCCACAATAGATCTACAGCGGATCTTATTTCCTTCGTATCACACAGCTGGAATAAGTCTCTTAAGTTTGAAACTTCCCTCCTAAGGTCTTTCAACTAAACTCTGTACTTGGCTCTCTAGTTATCTATCTGATCGACGTATATCAGTTATTGTGGACGGCCATTCTTCAAGCTTTCACCAAGTTAATGCTGAAGTGCCTCAGAGCTCAGTTCTGGCACCAACATTGTTTCTTCTTCACATCAACGACCTTCTCTTGTCCACAACTAATTCCATTCATAGTTTCGCCGACGATAGTTAGTACCCTTCACTCCAGTTTTCAGGTCCTAAACCCATCACTAAACCTGATTTGGAAAACAAACGCAGAGCGATGCAGATATCTCTTTCGCAGGATCTTAATTTAATATTGGATTGAGTCCTAAAAATCTCGTCCATTTTAATGCATCCAAAAACAATCATGTTCCTTGTCGCGAAAAGAGTCATCAAATACTCATCGATCTACTTATGAGCGGCCAAGTTTTACGGAGCAAAGACACCTTGAATCTTGTGGGTGTCACATTTGCAAGTAACCCTAACTGGCCTAAACATATTGTATCTATAGCCACGGCAGCTTCAAAAAAGCTTGGATCTCTCTTTGAGCCAAAAAGTATTTTTCCCCTTCTAATTTATACTCTTTATAGGTGTCCCAAATCCGACCTTCCTTGGAATATTGTTCTCATATCTGGAGCATGGCGTCCCCCACAACCCTAAGCATTCTTGATTCTATTCAAAGAAGAGCTATTCGTCTCATTAATGATCCTTCACTTACAAAAAGGCTTCCTTCTTCTTGCCCATTGTCGGGCTGTGGGGGGATTTATCGCTTTTTTATAGGTACTTCCACGGCTTTTGCTCTAAAGAATTGTCCAGTATAGTTCCTCCACTCCACGTTTCCCAAAGAGAAACTCGTGGTTCCGCGTATGCGTCCTATACGGTCCAACTGGACAAGCCCCGAACTTTCCACTTTGTTCGATTTTCTTTCATCCCTAGAGTTTCTAGATTGTGGAACCTGCTGCCCGCGGAGGTCTTTCCTTCCGCCCCAAATTCTTCGGAGCAGTTAAGTCGTCCACGTGTCAACAAACTTCCTCTTACCTCGCTTAAGACACCCACGGCACGTTAGTATTTAGGCTTTTAGCCTCTTTTTAGCCTTCGTAGTTTGTCAAAAATTAAAAAAATAAATTGGCACACAAAAAATCCATTTTCTCCAGTGTCCTAAGAAAACTTCTTTTTTCACCCCCTACTTCCCCGGCACCCATTACTAAGGCGTTTAGGACATTTTCATAGAAAATAACACAAATCCGTTATTAGCTTTGCTCCATCACTTTTCAGTCTTTAAGAAATCATTTACGAAAACCGTTAAATTTAAGGACTTTTTTGGGGTTTTTCCATGCCTGAAATTTTTTTTTGAAAAGTGGTGATATTTCATTTTATTTATGAACAGTTGTATGGGAATAAGATAAGTTTTACATTTAACTTTGGCTGACATTATTGTGCATTAAGTCAAAAGTCAGCAAATATCATTCTGCCAGATTTAATGATTGGCAGATTACCCGGTAATTATATATTTATTTTTTGGTTTATTATTTGGACAGCGCTTTTTCTACAAAAGTGTTTTTAGATAAAAATGATAAAGACACATCTTGTACTCAAATTTTTAGTATGTCTTTATGTAATAATTTTATTTATTTTACAGATAATAATATAAAAAAATAAATAAAATAATAATTTTAATATGATATACAATTTTTTCTGAAGGAGGATAATACATATTTCCTTCTCATGTCCTAATATACCAGGTGTCACGTTATAAATTTACGCTTTCCTTAACTTATTTAACTATTTCTTATCATACAAAATAGATTAAAAATATTAGTTTTTTGGTCAATTTTTTATTTGTTAAATCAGTGATCAGACTTGTATTTGGCACACAGAGGTTAATCCATCTTAGTGCAGTAGCACATAACATTTGTATGTTGGATATACAGGGAATTTCAAAAAGGTTCTGGCATCCAATTACAACATTGGATTAAAAAAAAAAGACAAAATCCTTCCATTTGTTAATGATTTATATTTTACGCGAAAATTAAAAAAAACATATCATTCGCTAACTTCGTTTGTGATAGCTGATAGAGTAAAAATGTTTGTCTTCTTTAAAAATGTGGAGTTAAACGCCTTGGTCTCTCCCAAATTAATCCACCATGTTTAAAGTTTGGAACTCAAAAAAAAAAAAAAAAAAATGCAAAACTTCTTTATGATGCGTCCTATAGATTTCAAAGTTACCCTTGATAATGTAAATTATCGTTACGAACAGATGTGATTTAAAAAAAATTCTACGACCACATGTGAAAATAGCAAATAGCACACTTTTTAACGTACTCAAGTCCTCAAACTTATACAAGAAATAATTTCGGCCACGTACAAGATACAAAAAAACTTTTATAAACACTTATTTTACTGACAGTATTGGTAGATACAAATATAGGGTGTGTCCAAAACATTTTATTATGTTATTTGTCACTCTGAAAGTGATAATGAAAATATTTTATAATAATAGGAACCGAAATAGTATTTTCTTACCTTTTACCGTTAACAAGCGTATCGACGTGCTCTTATTATCCCAAAGACCAGCAATAATTGACTTAGTAAAAATAAGGAGTCACATATGGCAACAATACAGGGCGTTCCAGTTAAACATACTTACTTAACTTTCAAAAATGTGGAATTAACCGCTTTGGTCTCTCCTGAATTAATCCACCAAGTTTAAATTTTGGAACTAAAAAAATGCAAAACTTCTTTATGACGCGTCCTATAGATTTCAAAGTTACCCTTGATAATGTAAATTATCGTTACAAACAGATGTGATTCTAATAAATTTTTCTACGACCACATGTGAAAATAGCAAATAGCACACTTTTCTCTATGTATAGAAAATGCCTATATCACACTAGTGTTGCAAAGTATTTTTCAACACTAGTGTGATATAAAGATTGTAAACATGTCTTACTCCAGCCAGAACAAAAACAGTTGTCATATGGTTATTTAAAATAAGTTTTGAGTTATCATGCTGTTTATCGGTATTACATTGAAAAAACCAGATATTATTTTTAAGTAAGGGCCTAAAATTCTAAAGTGATGAAAATTATACAAAGCGGCTAGGTATGTTATTTTCAATATCAATATGAAGTATCACCGGATGCCAATTTAAGATATAATATATCTGTGTATTACTTCCGGTTTAACCGGAAGTGATATTAACTTTAATATTTTTAATAAAATACCCTGTATATTTTTTAGAATTTGAATTCTACAGGTCATTCTGATATACTTTAATATTTCCATAACTTAACTCTTTTGGTTTTGAGAATGGCGTTTGAAAATTTCCAAACAACGGCATAAATTGCAGTTTATGGGAAAACAAATGAACATCACAATACTGAAAATGCTTAAAATAGTTCTTTGTAGAAGGCTCTCACTTTTAGACACCATTATAATACTACTTCCTGTTTAACTGGAAGTGCTGTAAATTTAAATTTCTAAGTATGATAACCCTGGTAAGTTTTAATAGAACACCCTATATGTTTTAAGATTAAATTCTTTAAGATATTACTGATATAAAACCTATAATACACCCTTAACCTATCTTTTTAGTTTTAGAGAAAACGGTGTTTGAAAAGTTTCAGACGACAACACAATTATTCATGAAACTTTTGTTGTGAGGTCGTTCGGACCTTTTAAACGCTGTTTTCTCTAAAACTTAAGAAGATAGTTATGGGTGCATTTTAGGTTTTATATCAGGTATAGCTTAAAGAATTTAAATCTTAAAAATATATAGGGTGTTCCATTAAAATTACCAGGGCTATCATCCTTAGAAGTTCAAATTTTACAGCATTTCCGGTTTAACAGGAAGTGGTATTATAATGATCTTTAGAGGTAGAGTGATTTAAAAGAACTATTTTAAGCATTTCTAATTTTTGTGATGTTCATTTGTTTTCCCAAAAACTGCATATTGTGCTGAAGTTTGGACATTTTCAAACGCCATTTTCTCCAAAACCAAAAGAGTTAGGTTATAGAAATATTAAAGGTTTTATATCAGGAATGACCTGTAAAGTTCAAATCTTAAAAGATATACAGGATGTTCCATTTAAAATATCTAAGTTTATATTACTCCGGTTAAACCGGAAGTAATACACAGATGTAATTATATCTAAAATTGGCATCCGTTGATAGAATATGACGTCCCTAAATTTGAAAATTGAACGGTTGCACTGAAGAAATTTAATTTCTGGATAGAAATTTCGTTGTCCCCCGGTATAGGGTGTGTCCAAAACATTTTATTATGTTATTTGTCACTCTGAAAGTGATGATAGAAAAATATTTTAAAATTATAGGAACCGAAATAGTATTTTCTTACCTTCTACCGTTAACAAGTATATCGACGTGCTGTTATTATCCCATAGACCAGCAATAATTGACTATTAAAAATAAAGAGTCAAATTTGGCAAACTATACAGGGCATTCTAGTTAAACATACTTACGTGACAGAAGATCTTTGTTTTTAAGACACCATGTATATTTACCAATACTGTCAATAAAATAAGTAATTTCTTCTTGTATTTTGCACAGGGTCGAAATTACTTCGTGTATAAATAGAGTTAAGACACCCGGTATAACCAACGCATACTTGTTTTTTTTTAATTACACAAAAAAAATATACTTTATTATTTTACTTGTATTTAATACTTTATATTTTATTTATAAAAAGAGTTTAACTTTATGTGTATTCCTAAAATTATAAATAGTTTTAGTCTATTAAATATTAAATATATTTTTTTAAGTTTTATCTTTAATTTTTGTAGCTTAGTGTATCTTCTTAGTGATATTGATATTCGTATTAGTATCACTTATTAATTTTCCAATCACATATCCCAATCCTTGATCCCATTGTGTTAAATGGTAATTTATTATTACATACAAAAACAAATAATTAGCACATGTTGTTAGAAGATGGTCTCGAATGACGTAGTATGGCGCAAATATTTAAAATAGATAAAACAAATAGGTACCTACGTATTGATCCAGGCAATGGGGCAACCTGCCTTAGGTAAAGTCCGCGCGTTTAGTAAAGAGGCCACCCACGTCATCATTATCGACGCGAAATCTTCTGTATCTCTCTTCAATCGATGTTTCGAGGGCTTCGTATCGTTACTATATCGTTACCTGGAAGTAGACATTTTAAAGATTTGATTTCAAAAAATAAAGAACATTTTAAATTCGGGATGAGGGAATAAGAGGAGATTTCGCGCAGAAAATGATGACGTCGGTGGCCTCTTAACTAAATGCGCGGACCCTACAACTTTTTTAGGTCACATTTTTCTATGCTTAGTAAATTTTAGTATTAAAATTTTTGCATTACAAAAAAAACAACCCTGCCATTCATTTATGAGAATGAAATGTCGGTAAGCAAGCCTGGTTTAAAAGTTTATTTATACCGGGTGACAACGAAATTACTATCCAGCATTTTATTTCCTTTGGTAATAACGTATAGGTACGTTTTAAATTTTAGTATGTTATATTGTGTCACTAGATGCCAATTTTGGATATAATGCATAGATAACCTACATTTAGATCCGCAGTGGCAAGAGGCTTTTTCGGATTTTTACGACATCGCGCAGTAAACAAATGAATGGGCGGACGAACATGCGCACTTAAAAGCCGTGGCAAAATACAAACACCGGCACCCCGTACCCTTCGTCCGCGGTCTGACCGTGACGCTCATTAGCTACCGTACTTCGAACAGAAACCAGGACGCCGTCAACAAATTCTTTCCTATAATGCGGATAGTTTGTTTGGTTTCGGGTGCGTTTATCCCTCAACTGGCTTGCGCACAAACCGGTTTTTCGCCCATGAAATGTAACTTTTGTTTCGCGCAGGTTATAACATTGGCAATCCATCGAGATCAGTGATATTGTTCCGTATCACCTCGTATAAAAACACAAGCCTTCAGTTTTTATACCTTTATTAACAATGGAACGTAACTATGGTTACAACAACGACAAAATCTACACTTGCCAATGTCTCGAAGTTTACAGCACAAAAGTCAGAATCTATACTAACTGATCGGAGGTTTCCCGTCGCCCTTTATAGTATGGTGGAAGAGTAAAGAATGATCTAGAATCTTCGAGAAATATCGTAAAAATTCCATAGTACAGGATGGCATAAAAGTTCTCAATGGATAATTCGGGCGTTTTCGGAAACCTCCGAAAGTGATGAAAGAACTTGAAAAATTAAGGTAAAATTATTTAATTAATTAACAAGCTAAATTAAATGATCCTAACTCTAAAATTCTGACCTAAACACATTTTGAAAGTCTGTAACAATATAATGACATATGTACTATTCCGGCTTAAAGTGACATAAACTTTGTTAATTTAAATGAAAGGCCCTGTATATTTTTTAAGATTTAAATTCTAGAAGTCTATTCCTAATCCTAATCAATGCCTTCAATAAATCTATAACCTATCTTTTAATTTTAGAGAAATGACGTTTGAAATCCAGTCGACCATACAATATGCAAGTTTGGGAAAACAAATGAACATCACAAAATTTAAAATTCTTAAATTGTTTGATTGATCTGCTTAAGTCATTATAATACTACTTCCCGTTTAACTGGAAGTGCCGTTAAATCTAAACTTCTAATTATAATAACCTTAATACTTTAATGGAACACACTATATTTTTTTAAATATTTAGATTCTACAATTTATTCGTGATATTTAATTTATAATATAACTATAACCTATATTTTGTGGTTTTCGAAAAAATTGCCTTTAAAAATTTCCAGATGATCGCATCATATGCATTGGTTATGGGGAAAAGAAATATCTGAAATATTTTATGCAGATTTATTTTGTTTATTTTTAAAAGCAATTTTTTTGAAAACCAAAAAAATAGGTTATAGTCATATTATAAATTTATTATCACGAATAAATTGTACAATCTAAATATTAAAAATATATAGGGTGTTCTATTAAAATTATTAAGGTTATCATATTTATAGATTCAGATTTAACAGCACTTCCGGTTAAACGGAAGTAGTATTATAATGACTTTAGGAGATCAAGTCTTCAAAAGAAACAATTTAAAAATTTTAATTTTTTGTGATGTTCATTTGTTTCCCATAAACTTGCATATTGTGCGATCGACTGGACATTTTCAAACGCCATTTTCTCTAAAACTAAAAGAGAAAGGTTATGGATTTATCGAAGGTTTTTATATTAGGGATGATTTGTAGAATTTAAATTTAAAAAAATATACAGGGCGTTCCATTTTAAATAACAAAGTTTATGTCACTTCTGGTTAAACCGGAAGTAGTACGCATATGTTATTATATCCAAAATTGGCATCTACTGACACAATATAACATACTAAAATTTAAAAGGTATACGTTATTACTGAAGGAAATCAAATCCTGGATAGTAATTTCGTTGTCACCCGGTATATGTATATGTCGCAGGCAAATGGTTAGTTTAGGCAAATGGCTTCTGCCTAGGCAACAGCATTGTTCATTGACATTTGCGGTTTTTGCTGAAAATTGCCCTTGGCATATGGTGTTTATGCAAAATATTAAAAGGTGCTAACCTAAATCTTTGAATACGGTGGTTTTTAATGTATTTTTTTTCATGTAAGACACGTAGATAATTAGTCCGTCAACTCACAGCTTGCCATTGTCCATTTAAAAGAAAAAGCTGACATATGGGGTTTTTGAAAACACTCCTTATTTCTCTGTTAATTTACTAATGGATCAAAACCTGTAATTGTAGATCGTATTTTTAAATTTATTAAGCTTGATTTTTTGCTTTCAGTATAAATGTTATTATAATTTTATTGGAAAAACCTGGCCTAAAAGTAATAAAACGCCTTTGTTTTTAAAAATAATATTCCTGACTAAATTTTCATGTGATTGCCGTTAAAGAAATATTATACTTCGAATGACTTTATGTTTTTCTGGATATATTTAAATTAAATAAACAAACAGTAGGTTATTTTTATCCTAGTTAATTACTTACAAATTTTAAAAATGAATACTACTTTAAAACCGCTTTATGTCTTAGAGGTATCCAAGGATTTCCCAAACTTGCACTATTTATAAATTTCATATACAGCGTGTCTTTAGAAGTTCTTACTAAATGGGAAGCTTTTTATTTAGTAACTGTAAAAAAATGCTCCTTCATAAAAGTCCTGATAAGTAAAAATATTAGTATAGTTAAGACCATATTTATTTCATTCTGAAAGCGATGCCGCCTAGTACACAAAAATGATAAAGCAAATAAACCCTTTTGTGAACAATGATTTATTGCAGCAAAAAATATTCAATCCGACAAGTACGCCACGTGCCACAGTTTTATAGCAGGCTAGAGGCGAAATAAGAGAGTGTTTTTTAAGACGTGATACGTGTTTTCGCAATGTTTTTATTTATTTATCTAAAAAATATGTAATCACGCTCTGTCAGAGGTTATGTGCTTTCGAAAAGGATTGTTTACTTTATCATTTTTGTGTACTTGGCGGCATCGCTTTCAGAATGAAATAAATATGGTCTTAACTTTATATTATGAACGAATGCGAAATGTTACACGTATGTAAAGCTAGCATTGTAAAGTAAGCAGAATTAAAAAAAAAATTGCTTAAAATATAGTGCTAATTTGATGCGAATTTAGTGCCAAAATTAAAAATTTGACGCTTTTCCCAGGTCCCGGAAAAACGATACAATGCTAGCTTCAGATAAAGCTAGCATTGTATACACCAAAAATCAACTTAAAACAAAATAAGAGTAATCTTAAGCATTCTTAATTAGTGCTCTATGAGTGCTGGTAATATGAGTGGAATACAGAAACTCAATTAAAATCATCAAACGGACACGATAAACTAACGAAACTAATAAATCCATTTTTGATAAAATGGTGAATGAGTTTGAAAATCATGAAAACAAAGTGATTGAGGTTAGATATACAGGTTCAGTTAAATAACATATCATATAGGCAATGTGAGGAAAAAAGACAATCTAGCTAAATCCCGGCATGTAAACATGCGTGACTAATAGTGCTTGTTTTGTTATTCTGGTTAGGTTAACTCAATTTATCTTAGCCGAACAGTTAATCGTTTGCGAGATAAAGAAAGTCAAAGTATCCATCCTGTTTTTAGGTATGTTTAAATATTTTATTTAATATTATATATTTGGTTTTGGGAGGTTTTTATAGTGGGGAATCTACGTACCAGTCTTTGACTTATGTTGAAAGTGACTTGACTTATGTAAAGTTTTTTACTCAGGTAAATTTTGTCTCTAGTGAAGAAATTTAATTCTTTCTTATTTATTAAACCAAAAGGTTTACCTAATAAATATCGCTACGAGCAACCCGTTTTGTGATATTTTAGATTAAACGTCTTATTTCACCTAAAATTCCTCCCTCACGACTTAAACTAACTGCTTTTTCTAAAAGGTCTGTACAAACTATTACTACAATTTCATTATGCCAAAATACAACGACTTAATATTGGTTACCTTAGTTGAAAAATTGGTCGTTTGTGAGATACAGGGCGTCAAAGCAACACAACTAAATGAAAACTTTGTCTACCTGTATCTCACAAACGTCAATTTTTTAGACCAAGCTAAATAGGATTAGATCGTTGTGTTTTGGTCCAAAGGATTTGTATTTGTGGTATCATTTTGTACAGACCTTTTAGCCGGGTTTCCTAGATAAAGCGTGAAGAAATGCAATAAAAGATTTATCTAAAATATCATAAGAACGGTTAATTGTACCTATATTTATTAAGTAAACCTTGTTTATGCAAAATGTATAAAAAACTATATGCATATTATACATTCTCTACTAGAGATAAAGTTATAACATTTATACTTCCTTTACATTTTACAACAAAAACATTAGCAGAGTTAAATTTTCCACTTTAAAAATTCCATGCATAGAGAATTTTGTGAAAAGATGGCTAATATCGAATAAAATAATTGAAAATAACTAAAATTAAATGGAAACTTTTTCACCCTGTATCTCTTAAACGATCAGCTTTGGACTAAGGTGAATTGCACTAGATTGTTATATTTTGATCTAAAGATTTTGTGAGAGACACCCGATAGTGTATTTAGTATTTAGTAGCTTTTAGCATAGAGTAAGGAAATTATAAGAGTTATCATGGAATAACCGATTTAAGGACAGAGTCATGCGAAAACTCTCAAAATATAATTTTATTCGTTTCTCGTTGAAATACCGCCAGTTAGTCATTTCAGTAAGCTTACGTGTCTCCCCCACCGCTGATGTTACACGAGGCGAGGCTTAGACCGACGCATTTAAAGTGTAAACTGGAAAAATGACAAGCCTGCCGCCAAGCCTGCCGCAAAAGCGGTACAAAGAAATTTTAGCATGCCATGGTTTCTCTTATCCGTAGGTATGATACTTTATGCTTTTAGTCGCGCGAACGAAGCCTTTTCTTTAAAAGTCCATAAAAAGGCTCCAATTTTGACTTTTTTTTTAATATTGTTGTTTTTTTATATTATGTAAGTCAGAAACCCCTTAATGGGGGAAAATAATTATTTATATTTTTAAACAATATAAATGTTACTTATACAGGGTGTCCAGTAACTTTACCGAAAAACTTGAAGGGGTGATTCTCCAACGAAAAATAAGAAAAAACTATTAAATTAACATATGTCCTAAACGTCCTAATTTGGAACTACGGGTGTTAAAATTTGGGAAGGATGATATTTGTTATAATTTAAACAGTTTAGATATTTTTAATTTTTGCATATTTTTAAGAAGAAAACGTACTGCACTGCATTTCCGTAAGATAAATAATACTTTATGAAATTTCTGGTTTCGCGTAAATATTTACAAAACAGTTTTTGGCATGGTCACTTAATATCGCTAATATCTAACTTTACAATAAATAATGTCACCTGCTTTGTATTCTTTAAATAACAATTAATTTTCTACGAGAAAGATTGGTCAATATATTAATGTTTTAACTTTTAATTCATATGATGATTGGTAAAGCAAACTAAGTACAAAAGTGAAGTGACCTTTAAATTCATATGATGATTGAGTAAAAGCAAATCTTTAAGTACAAAAAGTGAAGTGACCATATATTTGTTTAAAACTTAACAGCGACATTTTAAATAATAAATATATTATATATTTTTAAAACTGATGCAGTGGCAAAAGTATTATTTTTTCTATATTTATGATGTAAATCTCTAACTGACGACACTGACAAAAAATTATTTTTCTTGTTATTCCAAACTTTTTTTATGCATTTTTCAGAAAACTATTGTTTTCCTACACCCTGTAGATTTAAAAGTAGGATGTTTAGGACATATGTTTCTTCTTATTTTTTTAGAGAATCGCCCCTTAAAATTATATTGTTTAAAAAATACAAATACTTATTTTCCCCCATTAACAGGTTTTTAACTTTTAATAACATAAATAAATCAAAATCGGCTGTTTTCGATAGCCTGTTTTATAGCCTCATTGACTTGACTAATTTAATTTAAAAAAAATAATATTTTGTAGAAAGTAAACTTTTTAAAATATTATTGTTTCTGTTTCATTATCCCTCAAATTTATACTTTAATAAAACTTTAAAAATTAATTTTTAACAGGCGATACAAGAAAAATTATGAACGAAACCAGCAACTTTTACGATGTAATGCTTTACAAATTGAAATCTTTAAAGTCTTGTTCAGTCTTGAAATCTGCTCGCAAAGAAAAATCTAAAGAAAAAGAAAAACTTTTGTCGGAAGAGCAAACTTTTAAGTATCTTAAAAATACTCCTGAAGTCAAACAAAAGCTGGATTTTATTAATAAATTGGATGAAGAAATAAGTGAGGCAATTGACAGATATAAGGTTTATTTTAGATTTATTTTATAGTTATTATTATTAAATTCTTTATTTAGCAAATATTTCAGCTAATGAGTTATTTACAAAAACAATTTTACAATATATGTTAATCAGAATTAAAGTTATTAAAGGTTTAAAAAGTATAAAATAAAAATGGTTTACCCAAAGAGCCAATAAAGCACATAAAAAAGACAAATAAATTAGGATTCACAAACAATAGTCACACTAAATCTAAAAAATATATACATATATAAAAGCAGAATTATAGAGTAAAAATAAAACTTAAATTTAAACAATCAAGAAGCAAACAAAATACAGCGTGCCAGACTTAGTCACACTCACACAAAAGTGATGATTATGTTCGGGTCATATAGTAAAATAAGAGCTATAAACAAAAAGTAAATATATACATCACAAAATATTGCACTCTTTTAAAAGGAATGTCCTAAGTTTTGCTTTAAAAGTAAAAATTGAAGTTATATTTTTTTGTTCATAGGGTAACTTATTGAACATGTCCAAACCCCTAAAAAAAAGAAATTCTGACATATTTTTTATTCTTCGATGTAATAAAGAAGTCATTCTGCTGCCTTGTTTGATATGTATGAATAGCACGGTTATAAGCCAACTTATTGACCAGATATGAAGGTGCCAGACCCAACTTAATTTTAAACACAAACACCATAACAGAATATTTAAAATGTTCAAAAACTGGCAGCCATTTCAAGCACTGGTGTATTACTCTTATGGGAGTTTATTTAGAGCAGCACAATATCAATCTCATTGCTCTATTTTGCAATTTTTGCAATCTCGTCTCTGCAACACATTTTGCTAGAGCATACACAGAATAGTTGCACAATTGTAAGTGTGGCAATATTATTATATTATACATTGTAAGTCTTGCCCAAAAGGATAAATATGCAGAGCAATGAGACAAATAGTTGATGCAATAGCATATCTATGAAATGGCAAGATTAGCATGATCTTTAAAAGTCAATCTGTCATCTATTATTACCCCCAGATATTTAATTTTATTCACTTGATTTATTCTTAAGCCTCCTATTTCAATTGAGAAGTTACGTATATCAAAATAAGTCTTAATTTTTCAGTACCCATTAACATAAACTGGCTTTTAGATGAGTTTATACTTAAAAAGTTTTTACATGTATAATTGTAGATTTTGCTCAATGCATTATTAACCACCTCAACCAAACACTCCACATTCTCTCCTGATGCATACACCAAAGTATCACCTGCAAACAGATGAACATCAACACCCTCGGCAGCATCCACAATGTCATTTATAAACAGTAAAAAAGTAACGGACCCCAAGTACTTCCTTGTGGTATTCCATGTTCGTTATTAAGTTCATCAGATGATACCCCATTCATTCTTACTTTTTGTCTTCTAT